>CAUYQU010071044.1:0-41457 GCA_963574635.1 Cheracebus regulus | reverse complement strand
TGGCTCCTCTGCCGGGAATCTCCCGGTCTGTGGGCTACAAAAATTCGTCGGAAAGTGCGGCGTCCACTCGTTCTCTGCGCTTTCACTGGGAGCTACATTCCTGAGCTGTTGCTAATCGGCCATCTTGGATCTCTCTCCCACCTGCGTGATTTGACTCTACCGCTTTGTCACAGCCCACAGGTGAGATTGTGACATGTAACTGGACACGATACCTCGGTGTTATGACTCTACTTTTCCTTGGCATCGCCCACAGAGTGCGTTCTGACTTCATTGAGACTTGCACCCCGGCGATGTGTCTCCTCTCATGCCTTGACACTGCCCACAGGAGGCATGGTGACGTATCACTGGGCTGTATTCCCACTTGATTTAATCTTTTTGCCTAAGTCCTGCCTATACAGAAAGTTGAGACATATCATGGGCCTATCACCTAAATGATGTGACTGTCTTATTTGGCCTGGTCCTGGCTCACAGGGGGGAATGCAACATGGCTTGGTCCGGCACCCAGCTGACGTGACTCTTCTCTTCATGTGAGATTTTGCTTGCTGGGGAGTTGTGACATCATGCTGAGCCCTACACAATGGTAATGTTACTCTCTTTCCTAAGCGTTGTCCTCAGAAGGCATTGTAACATGTTGCTGTTACTGGTACCAAGGTGAAGTATGTCTCAAGTTTGAACCCTGCCCACATAGGGGCACTGTGGCATATCTCTGGGCCCATCAACTATTTGATTCTCCCTGCTTACCACATCTTTGCCATTAAGAAATATGGTGGTGGCCGGGCATGGTGGCTGTCACCTGGAATCCCAGCACTTTGGGAGGCTGAGGCGGGAGGTCACGAGGTGAAGAGATCGAGACCATCCTGGTCAACATGGTGAAACCCGTCTCTACTAAAAATACAAAAATTAGCCGGATGTGGTGGCCTGTGCCTGTAGTCCCAGCTACTCAGGAAACTGAGGCAGGAGAATCACTTGGGCCTGGGAGGCGGAGGTTGCAGTGAGCTGAGATGGCACCAGTGCACTCCAGCATGGAAGATAGTGCAAGACTCCATCTCAAAAAATAAAGAAAGAAATATGGTGGCATATCTCTGGTCCCCGTACCTAGTAATGTGATGCTCCTCTCTTGCCGGGGCCATGTCCAGAGAAGAAAGCGTAACATTTTGCTGTTCATCTCCTAGGTGATATGACCTAGCAAATCACCTGGCACAAGTGTTTCTGGTCCCTACCAGTAGAGGTAATGATGTTAGAGCTCTGGGCCCATAACCTAGATTATGTGGGTGTCTTTTTCTTCTTCGAACCTGTCCACAGTGGAAATTATAAAATATTGCCAGGCCTCACATCCAGATTTTCAGACTCTCCTGCTTGTGCCTTGCTTACATAAGGCACTGTGACATATTTCTGAACCCAGCACGGAAGTGCTGTTCCTCTCTTGCCTGGGCCCTGCCCACAGGGCATATTGTAGCATATCTCTGCCCCCATCACCCCGGTGATCTGACTTGTTTCTCCTGCCTGGCCCCTATTCACAGAGCTGATTGTGACTGTCCACTCAGGCCTCAACAATGCTCACTAGGGTGATCGTGAACTATAACTTGGTCTATCCCATAGGCTTTGTGACTTTCTTTTTCTTCTTCCTTAGCCTGAATGCAGGACACACTGTGATATACCTCTGAGCTTCTCGCCTCGGTGATGTGACTTCTCCCTGGGCCCTCCCCTCAGTGGGTACTGTGACTATTGTGGGACCCAGCACCTAGGTGATGATGTGACTCTCTTCTGCTGCTTGGGCTGTGCCCAGGAAGGGATTGTGGTGCGTCACTGGGCGAGAGGCTAGCTGATGTGACTCCCCTCCTGCCTGGACCCTGCATACATTTTATATTGTGATGGACGGCTGGGATCAAAACCTAGGATGCAACTCTTCTCCCTGGGCCCTGCCCACAGCGGTGTTATGACATATTACTTTGTTTATCACCTAGGTGATGTGACTCTTCTGCCTGAGCATGACAAAAAAAAAAGAGATTGGAGCATGTCACTTGACCCAGCTCCTAGGTAATGTGACTGTCTTCTTTGCCTGCACCTTGTAAGTATTGAGTATTGAAATACATGGCTGAGGCCAGGCGCAGTGGCTCACGCCTGTAATCCAAGCACTTTGGAGGCCAAGGCGGGCGAATCACCTGAGATCAGGAGTTCAAGATCAGCCTGACCAACAAGGTGAAACCCCGTCTTTAAAAAAAATTAAAAAAAAAAAAAAAAGAAATATATGGCTGAGCCCTACAGCAGTGGGATTTAAGACTCCTGCCTTGGCCCTGCCAACAGGGGGCGTTAGAAAGCGTCCCTGCATCTGTTACTGAGATGTGACTCTCCTGTTCTGCCTGCATCCGCCCACAAGAAATACTGTGACATATTGCTGGGTCCACCATTGAGATGATGTGTCTTTCCTCCCTAGGTACTGCCTACAGGGAGCGTTGTGACATATGGGCCCAGCATGCAGGTATTGTGATCCTGCTTTCTCTGTCCTGATTTCCCAAAGGGATCGTGACATTTAAAGCCCTGGCCTGGCACCCAGGTGATGTGACTCTCCTGCCTGGTGCCAGTCCTCAGGGAATATTGGAACGTGTCTTCCTCCTGGCACCCAGGTAAAGTTGCTCTTCTGCTTACTCTCTACCCACAGCTGGGATTCTAACACATATCTTGTCCAAGCTCAGAGGTGTGATGATAAATTTTGTTCCTTGAGCCGGCCAAGATGAGCAATGCTGTCTCTTGTACTGAGGCTTAGTGTAGCACGTAAGACCCCGGGTCTCCTCTTTAGATAGAAGTTATAGGGGATTATCACTCTCACGTGTCACATAATGCCTTTCAGCGATACAGAGAGTCATCACAGGGCCAAGCACGCAGGCGAGGTTTTTTTGTATGCACACCCAGCCGACTGTCAGGATTGTCACCCTCACACATGAAAAGAATAAACTGGGTAAGAACTGAATCTCACACACAAATGCAGTATGCAGTTGGAATTTTGACTCTCATATGTAAACATCCAACCACAGTTGAAATGGTGACTCAATTTTAAACCCAGGTCATACATAAGTGTGAACTCTTTAATTAGAAACTAACCAATTGGGCCGGGTACAGTAGCTCAGGCTTGTAATCCCAGCACTTTGGGGGGCCAAGGTGGATGGATCACCTGAGGTCAAGCGTTTGAGACCAGCCAGGTCAACATAGTAAAAACCCATCTCTACCAAAAATACAAAAATTATCCGGGCATGGTGGCGTATGCCTGAATCCCAGCTACTCGGGAGGTTGAGGCAGGAGAATTGCTGAATCCAGGAGGCGGAGGTGGCAGTGAGGTGAGCTGCACTGCAGCCTGGGTGACATAGTAAGACATCGTCTCAAAAAAAGAAAAACAAGAAACTGGCCAATTGGAGAAATATTTACTTTTATACGTGGACTTAGAGCCACAGGTATGATCATGGGGCCAGCACAAAGATCTCAGACCAAATTGCAACTCTCATGCATTCTGTATAAAGCCCTTGGATGGTAAAGGGAGTGTTCTCACAGAGCTCAGCACAGAGCTGACATTCTGACACTCATGTGCATCTGGTCTCTAGTAAAAATTGGCATCCTTCCACAGGAACGTAGCCCACTTTTGAGGTTCTGAATCTTTCACCCAGAAACAGCCATAATCTGGAGAACTGACTCTCTCTCTCTCTCTCTCTCTCTCTCTCTCTCTCTCTCTCTCTCTCTCTAAGACAGAGTCTTGCTCTGTCCTCCAGGCTAGAGTGCATTAGCACGATCTCAGCTCCGTGCAACCACTGCCTCCCAGAGTCAAGTAATTCTTGTGCCTCAGCCACTTGAGTAGCTTTGATTACAAGCATACACGACCACACCTGGCTAATTTTTGTGTTTTTGGTAGAGATGGAGGTTTACCATGTTGGCCAGTCTGGTCTCAAACTCCTGGCCTCAAATAATCCACCCACCTTGGCCTCCCAGAGTGCTTGGATTATAGGCATGAGCCACCATGTCCAACTGAGAATTGACTCATACATGGATTTGATATGCATGTGAGTCGGTGACCGTCAGACCAAGATTCAGCACACCTGTGAGGCTGTGACCCTACTAAGGAGATATAGTGTGAAGGAGAAATTCAGACTCTCATCAGAGATTCGGTTTACCATTAAGATTCTTACTCGTGTACTTAGACCAATCACACACAGGGTGTTGATTCTCACACCTAAGCTGGAACGTGTGTAGGACTGTTCGTCTCATCCCTGGACCTTCCCACAGGTGTGATTCTGACACGTGCGTGTGCGTCGTATCTGACTGATCTGACTTCCCTTCTTAGGCCATGCCCACAGATGAAATTCTGATATTTCTCTGGGCCCCACACTTCGGGGATGTGATCTATACTTCTGCCTTGGAGCTGCCCACAGAGAGGACATCTGTGACACATTGTTTGGCCCCCGCACCCAGGTTATGTGACTCTTCTGCCTGTGTCCTGCCTACATGGACCATTTTGGCATATTGCAGTGTCCAATACCCCGGCGATGTCACTCTTCTTCCAGGGCCCTTTCTACAGGGGTGTTGTGACATATCTCTGCACTCATTAATCAGGTGTTCTGACTCCCTATTCCTGCCTGGTTTTTGCTCAGTTAGGGGGCTTTTACCTATTGCTGAACCCTGCACCTAGCTAATCTGATGTTTTTTTCTTCTTTAGTTCTGCCCAAAAGGGGATTTTGACTTATTGTTGTGCTCAGAATGAAGGTGACATTACACTTTTGCCTCGGACCTTACCTTGAAGGCATTGTGACATATTTCTTAGCTCAGCATAAAAATGAGGTGTCTTCTTACTAGACTCTGCCAACATGGGGCATTGTGACATATCTCTGACCCAGCAACTATTTGATGTGCATTTCTCTTCTCTTACATCGACTTTGCTCAGGTAAGAGACTATGAACTATCTCTGGGCCCAGCAAATGGGTGTCGTGACTCTTCTCTACTGCCTGGGCTCTGCTCATGAGAAAATTGGATGGACTGCTGAGCCACACAGCTAGAGAATATAGCTCTTCTGTCGCCTGGGCCCTGCACACATTGTGTATTGTGACGTGGGGCTTGGTTACCCTAGGTAATGCTACTCTCTTGTATTGGCTCTGCCCTCCAAGGTATTATGACATAACTTTTCATTCATCACATAGGCGATGTGACCACCCCCGCCTTCTGCTTGGACCTTGCCAAAGAGGAGATTGTGCCATATCACTGTACTCAGCACCTAGGAGGTCTTCTCAGCATTTTCCCCAGGCAATGCATATATTGGGAATTATGACTTATCACTGGACCCAACACATAGGGAATAAAAGACTCCGTCCTGTGTTCTGCTGACGTAGAACCTTGCGAAATATCTCTGCATCTGTCGGTCAGAGGGTCTGACTCTCCACTTCTGCCTGCACCCTATCCACAAGAAAGACTGTGACATGTCGCTAGACCCAGTAACCAGGTGCCAGGTCTCTCCTGCTGTGGCCTTTCTCACAGGGAGCTTTGTGAAATGTCCCTGGGCCCAGCACTCAGGTGATGTGACACTGCTGGCCTGTGTCCTGCTTTCAGGAGAAGATTGTAAATATCCCTGGCCAAGCAACCAGCTGAGGTTACTCTACTGTCTGGTCCCTGTCCTCTGAAGAAATCGCGGCATACCCCTAGCCTAGCATCCAGGTAACGTGACACTCTTGTTTGCTCACTTCCTACAGGTGACATTGCACATATATCTGGGGCCAGCTCACAAATGCAATGATGATTCTCATACCTCAAATCAGCCAACAGGAGAGATACTGTTATGCATAGCTAGCTTAGAAAAATGGATAAGACCCTGGGTCTTCTCTTTGTATGAAGATTATTCGAGACTACTGCTCTCTTGCATTTCACATAAGCCCTTGGGTGGTACAGAGTGACACGCCAGAGCCCAGCACACAGGTGACATTGTGTTATACATGTGCACACACCACCCACCATAAAGACTGTCACCCTCAAACATGGACAGACCCCACTGCTGAGGTCTTGAATCTTACATGGAGATGTAGTTCGCACGTGGAATTGTGATTGTCATTTGTTAACATCTGGCCACAGTTTTAATGGTGACTCATTTCTAAACGTACCTTATGAGCAGATGACAACTCTCTTATTTTTATCCAGCCAGTTGAAAAGATGTTGATTCTCATGCCTGGGCTCAGGACCACAGGTACAATCACAACCACAGCACGAAGGTATCACGGCACATTGCGACTCTCATGTATGTTATATAAAGCCCTCAAGTGGTCCAGGGAGGCCCTGACAGGGCCCAGCACTCAGGTGGGCTTGAGACACTGGGTTTCACACTAAGTTGACAGTAAGCCTTGTCACCTTTCACATGAACACAGCCCACTATTGGGGCTCCAAATTTCAGACCCCTAAGCAGTCAAAAGTTTAAAAATTACCCCTCATACCTGGATCTGATCTCCAAGCTAGCTGGTACTCTCAGAAACAAATTTGGCACACTGAGAGGCTGTGACTCCATTAAAGCAACACAATCTGCAGAAGGGACCGAGTCTCTCATGCATGGATCCAGTTTCCAATGAGATTGTAACTCATGTAGTTAGGAAAAAAGACAGCAAGTGTTAATACTCACACCTATAACCAGGACGTGTGCAGTACTGTTGGTCTCATCTATGGACTTCCCTGCAGCTGTGGTTGTGACTACGCCTCTGTTCAGCGCCTGAGTGAATGACACTTCTGCCTAGGCCCAGCCCAGAGACAGAATAGTGATGCATGGCTGGGTCTGCCCAGCTTATCACAAGCATCTACTTAATGTGACACTATTCTCCCGCTGTGGTGGCTGCAGGAGGCATTTTGAAACATTGCTGGGCCCTGCACACAGGGGATTTGAGTCTCTTCTTCTGCGTTGCTGTTGGTCACGATTTGAGTCTCTTCTTCTGTGTTGCTGTTGGTCACAGAGAAGAGTTGTGGCATACAGCTTGGTCCTTCACCCAGGTTATATGACTCTCTGGCATGCCCTGCGCACCTTGGCCATTGTGACATACTGCTGGGTTCACTACCCGTGCTATGTTACCACAGGGCCCTGTCTGCAGGGGGCATTGTATCTCTGCACCCATTACCCAGGCTTTCTGACGCTACGCCTTTTTCCTGCTAACAGAGGGGATTGTGATCCTTCACTGGGCCCAGTGACTCTTTTTGTCTTCGTAGGTCCTGCCAATAGGGGAGATTAGGCCCAACAAAAAGCTGACGTTACTGGCCAGGTGCAGTGGCTGATGCCTGTAGTCGCAGGACTTCGGGAGGCCAATGCGGGCAGATCACAAGGTCCAATATTGTGAGACCCTGTCTCTACTGAAAATACGAAAAGTAGCCAGGCGTGGTGGCGGACACCTGTAGTCCCAGCTACTTGGGAGGCTGAGGCAGGAGAATTGCTTGAACCCGGGACGTGGAGGCTGCAGTGAGCCAAGATGGCGCCATTGCACTCCAGCCTGGTAACACAGAGACTGTCTCAAAAGAAAAAGGAAAAACAAACAAAAACAAAAACAAACAATGGACACTACTCTTTTGCTCAACGCGACCCTCCAAAGGCATTGTGACGTGTTGCTGAACCTAGCACCAAGCGGACGTGAGTCTCCTGTCTAAACCCTGCCCACAGGTGACATTGTGACACAGCTTCTTGCCCATCAACTATTTGATGTCATTCTCCTCTCTTACCTTGGCTTTGCTCATAAAAGAGATTGTGACATATTTTTGGGCTGAGAACCTAGGTGATGTGACTGTCTTCTCTCACCTGGGCCATGCCTACAAAACGAAGTGACTTATCGCCAGTACGCAGGTGACGTGACTCCTCTGCCTGGTGCCTGCTCACAGAGGGAAATCTGACATATCTTTGGGTCCATCTTACAGACGATTGGACTCTCTTCTTGCTGGGATCTGTCTGTGGTTAGAATAGTGACTCATCAGTTGACTCAGCGCCTATATTATGTAACTTTTTTCCTGAGCCCTACTAACAAAGGCTATTGTGGCACACCTCTGGGCCCCTCACCTGGGTGATGTGAATCTCCGGCCTCATTCTTGCCCTCAGAAAGTATCATGACATATTTCTTGACCCAGTATCTAGGTGATGTTAATTCTCCTCTACTGCTTGGGCTCTGCCCAAGTAGCGATTGTGATGTATCCCTGGCCCAGAACGTAGGTGACAGACTCTCCTCTCCGACCTGGGGCCAGCATACATTGTGTATTTTGACATAGAGCTGGGGGCCGGGCACAGTGGCTCACGCCTATATTCCCAGCACTTTGGGAGGCCAAGGTGGGCGGGTCACCTGAGGTCGGGAGTTCAAGACCAGCCTGACCAACATGGAGAAACCCCATCTCTCTATATATTTAAAAAAAAAAAAAAAGACATATAGCTGGGACCAACACCTAGGTGATGTGACTCCTGCCTTGGCCCTGTCCACAGGTGTATTATGTCATGTCTCTTTATTCATTACCTAGGTGATGTGAGTTTCTTCTGCTGCCTGAGCCATATCAAAAGGGAGGATTGGGACATGTGACTTGATCCAGCACCTAAGTGGGCTTTGCATATGCTGGGTATTGTGACCAATCACTGGGCCCCACATTTATACAGTTGGAGGCGTCTGCCTTGGTCCTGCACACAGAGGGACTGTTAGATCTTCCTGCATCCATCGTCTAGAATATGTGACTTCTGTTCTTCCTGCATCCTGCCCACAAAGAAGATTGTGACATATCGCCGGGTCCACCATTAAGGTAATATGCCTCTCCTGAAAGGCTGTTGCCCATACTGAGCGTTGTAAGATATTACTGGGTCCAGAACCCATGTGATGTGGCTAAGCATTCTGTGCCTTGCTTTCAGGAGGGGATTTTGAACTAAGATCCCTGCCTGACCACCCAGGTGATGTGACTCCCCTGCTGACTCTCTGCCCACAGGTGGGATTATGACATATAGCTTGGTCCAGCTCACAGGAGAGAGGATGACCTTCTTCCTTCCAGCCAGCCAATGTAAGAGAGACTGACATAGCTAGGCTTACTGATTTAGGTAAGATCTTGGGTCTCTTCTTTGTATGACAGTTATGGAGGAAGCATCGTATATATTGCTGGGCCCAGAACAAAGGTGATTTGAGTCTCTTCCCTGGACCCTGATGACAGGGGCATTGTGACATATGTCTGCACCCTGCACCAGGTGACTTGACTTGCCTCTTCTGCCTGGGCCATACCCACAGATAAAGAGTGACTTATCACAGAGCGCAGCATGCAGGTGATGTGATCCTTCTGTCCGGTCCCTGCCTACAGAGGTTATTGATACATATTAGTGCATATCAATACCTATACGTATTTGTGGCCTCAATGTGTAGATGATGTGATTCTTTCCTTTTTTTCTTTTTGAGATGGAGTTTCACACTCGCTGCCCAGGCTGAAGTGCAATGGCTTGATCTCAGCTCACCGCAACCTCCGCCTCCCGGGTTCAAACGATTCTCCTGCCTCAGCCTCCTGAGTAGCTGGGACTACAGGCATGAGCCACCACGCTCAGCTAATTTTGTATTTTTAGTAGAGACGGGGTTTCCCCATGCTGGCCAGGATGATCTTGATCTCTTGACCTTGTGATCCGCCCACCTCGGCCTCCTGAAGTGCTGGGACTGCAGGCGTGAGCCCCCATGCCTGGCCCAATTTATATTTAATGTAGATTATTTTATATCTTCTATGAGGAATAATGGAATGCACAGCTTTTTAATAATGGAAGCTCTAAGAACTCAGGAATGAACAAGTAGCTGTCAGCTGTCTACGTTCTTCATGGGTCCACACTTAACACTGAATTTATTTTCTCTTAAATACCAAGTTTGTTTCTCCAAATTAGGTGCATAGCACAAAGGGGTTCTTCTAGGAGGTGGATGTTGCAGTGAGCTGAAACTGTGCCACTGCCCTCTAGCCTGGGCAATAGAGAGAGACTTTGTCTCAAAAAAAAAAAAAAAGACGGGTTCTCATAGGTAATTTAATTTGAACTACAGAGTTTATTGAAATGGCATATCTGAAAAATTTTAGTGCTGGCTGATTTATCAGAAAAATGTTGCAGAGTATTTTCCTGATGTTCAGTTAATTTTTGTTTTGCCTAAATTATCGGTTTTACAAGTGTTAGTCTCGTCACTGGAATTCTCACAATCTTTTTTTTTTTTTTTTTTGAGATGAAGTCTCACTCTGTTCCCCAGGCTGGAGTACAGTGCTGTGCTCTCGGCTCACCACAACCTCCACCTCCCAAGTTCAAGCGATTCTCTTGCCTCAGCCTCTTGAGTAGCTGGGATTACAGGCACCCACCACGACACTTACCTAATATTTTGTATTTTTAGCAGAGATGGGGTTTTACCATGTTGGCCAGGCTGGTCTCGAACTCCCGAACTCGTGATTCACCCACCTCAGCCTTCAAAGTGCTGGAATTACAGGCATGATCCACTATGCCTGGCCGAATTCTCATAGTTTTTATCTAATTCAAACAATATAATTCTAACATTATCAGAACTCTGTACTCAACTCATCTGGGCCTTTCCCATCTTCTCATGAACCTCCTTGGAAACACAGGACTCTAGAATTTTCCATACTTTTGAAGTTTTTAGAAACTACATCAGAATTAAGCCATTAACTGTGGAAATGACTTTAAATGGTTATAAAGAAACAAAAGAAATTAATTATATCCATGGCCTACAATGATTTATTATAATAACTATAAGTATGAATAAGAGCATTTACTCAGATTTATTAGATTTTTAGAAATTTCATACAATTTTGGCAAAAATATTAATAAAATGTTTATTAAAATATAAGTTGAAGGAAGTCGAATACATATGTATTTTAAGACAAGAGTTTTTCTGTGTCACCTAGGCTGGAGAGTGGTGTCACAATCTCGGATCACTGGAACCTCCGCCTCCTGGGTTTAAGGAATTCTCCTGCCTCAGCCTCCCAAGTAGCTGCGATTACAGGCACCCACCACCAAGTCTGACTTAATTTTTGTATTTTTAGTAGAGACTGGGTTTTGCCATCTTGGCAAGGCTGGTCTAGAACGCCTGACCTCAGGTGATCCGTCTGCGTTGGCCTCTCAAAGTGCTGGGATTACAGGCATGAACCACTACACCTGGCAAACATTATTTTTACTTTACAATGCTTTCATGTAAGTTAACTTTTTTTTTTTTTGAGACGAAGTTTTGCTCTTGTGGCTCAGGCTGGAGTGCAATGGCCTGATCTCGGCTCACTGCAACCTCTGCCTTCCAAGTTCAAGTGATTCTCCAGCCTCAGCCTCTGGAGTAGCTGAGACTACAGGCGCTCACCACCATGCCAGCTAATTTTTGTATTTTTAGTAGAGACAGAGTTTCACCATGTTGGGCAGATTGGTCTCAAACTTCTGACCTCAGGTGATCCACCCACCTCAACCTCCCAAAGTGCTGGGATGACAGGCGTAAGCCACCAAGCCCGGCCACAAGTTAACATATTAATTAATCCTGTTTATCATTCTCGTTGTTGTTATTTTTTTGTTTTGAGACTGAGTCTTGCTCTCCCAGGCTGGAGTGCAGTGGTGCGATCTCGGCTCACTGCAGCCACCACCTCCCAAGCTCAAGTGATTCTCCTGCCTCAGCCTCCCGCGTAGCTGGGATTACAGATGCCCACCATCATGCCTGGCTAATTTTTGTATTTTCAGTAGAGACAGGTTTTCATAATGTTGGCCAGGCTTTTTGAACTCCTGATGTCAAATGATCTGCCCACTTCAGTCTCCCAAAGTTCTGGGATTACAGGCAAGAGCCACTGTAGCCAGCCTTTTTGTTTGTTTGTTTTGAGATGGAGTCTTACTCTGTGGCCCAGGCTGGAGTGCAATGGCACGATCTCAGCTCACTGCAAACTCCGCCTCCCGGGTTCAAGCGATTCTCCTGCCCCAGCCTCCTGAGTAGCTGGGATTACAGGTGCGCACCACCACACCCGGCTAATATTAGTATTAGTATTTTTAGTAGAGACCAGGTTTCACCATGTTGGTCAGGCTGGTCTTGAACTTCTGACCTTGTGATTTGCCTGCCTTGGCCTCTCAAAGTGCTGGGCCTCCCAGAATCTTGCTGTTGCTCAGGCTGGAGTGCAATGACATGATCTCAGCTCCCAGTGACCTCTGACTCCCAGGTCCAGGCCATTCTCCTGCCTCAGCCTCCGGAGTAGCTGGGACTACACTACACGCCCACCTAATTTTTGTATTTTTAGTAAAGACGGGGTTTCACCATATTGGCCAGGATGGTCTCCATCTCTTGACCTTGTGATCCACCCACCTCAGCCTCCCAAAGTGCTGGGATTACAGGTGTGAGCCACTGCGCCCGGCCAAAAAAGACTTTTTAAGTAAAATTTGATGTTGGGAAGCCTATCAAATATGTCAGAGGGCTAAAACACTTTATCAAAATAGGATCACAGATCACCATAAAATGATTGTCATTTATTTAACCAAAGTGGTAGTTAATAGATTTTAAAACCAAAATCATTTACTGTTTGATACAGGAGATTTAGTTTTCCAGTCCAAAAACCCTGAGAAAGATAGCATGAGAAAAATTCTATCTTTTCTCTACTTTCTTTTTAAATGTATTCAAAAGGTAAACACAAATATTTTACTATGTCATTGATAAGACGTAAAATTTTTGTTCAAAGGAAAATTAACTTTTACTTTTGTATTACTGTATTATTAATACTACAGCTAATTCTAGTGAAACCTTATTAATAAATCCATGAAATATGTCATTTTTGGCCACTGTAGATTTCCATAAATACTTTATGGTCTCTTTTAATGTTTCAACTTTTTATATTATCTATTTTTTGTTTTTTTCCATTTGAAACAACTATTAAGTAATTTCAAACTAGATAAAATGTTTCTTCTTTCTTAATTAAAAGCACACTTTGCTATTGCTTATACATTCTTTATGCAGAATTGTTTTTCATTCATCTAGTAGTTTTAATTATATACACATTAATTTCATTAACTCTTAACAACCTTAGGTTATGTTATTTCTGGTGTCCTCCACTCTTTTTATGGCCACATCCTGTTCCATCCTCGGAACTGAAGAGAGATGTTGGTAGGGAGAGGCCCTTCCCTCACCTCTGGCAGAAAAGGAATGTTCAGGCCCTTAAACCGTGTTGTCAGAGCTGCACTTTAATGTGACATGTGTGGCTACTGGGTATCTGGAATGTGGCTGGTCTGAACTGCCATGTGCTAGAAAGGTAAAATACATGTCTGGACGAGGTGGCTCACACCTGGAATACCAGCTCTTGGGATGGCCGAGGTGAGTGGATCACCTGAGGTTAGGAGTTCAAGACCAGCTTGACCAACATGTTGAAACCCCATCTCTACTAAAATACAAAATTAGCTGGGCATGGTGCTGCCTGCCTGTAACCCTGGCTACTCGGGAGGCTGAGGCAGGAGAATCGCTGGAACCCGGGAAGCAGAGTTTGCAGTGAGCCAATATTGTGCCATTGCGCTCCAGCCTGGGTAACAAGAGTGAAACTTTGTCTCAAAAAAAAAAAAAGAAAAGAAAAGAAAAGAAAGGTAAATACGGAGTTAAAGATTTAGTTCCAAAAATATATACCCTTTATCAATAGTCACATATTGTTCACATATTCATATGGTAATATTTTGGATATATTGGGTTAATTCAATGGTTAGAATGAATTCCACCTGTTTCTTCTTTCTTGTTGAAGTCTGACTGCTAGAACATTTAGAACACGGCAGGGCATGGTGGCTCAGGCCTGTAATACCAGCACTTTGGGAGGCCCAGGCAAGTGGATCACCTGATATCAGGAGTTCAAGACCAGGCTGGCCAACATGGTGAAACCCCATCTCCATTAAAAATTAACTGGGCATGTTGATGAGCGCCTGTAATCCCAGCTACTCGGCAAAGAAAGAAAGAAAATTTAGAATATACACGTGGCTCACATTTTATTTAGGAGGATTGCCTCCTTTTTAAACTCAGTCTGCCTGCTCAAAGGACTAGAATTCAGAAAGATCATAAAATCTGGTACTATTTTTATGTGCGAATACCCACAGAATGTATTATTATAAATGCATATGACGTTATACACAAGGTTAAATGCAAATACTCGCTGGGGTGGACCTGGCTCAACTCAGGGAGGAAGCCCTGCCTGAAAAGGCTGCAGCTTAGGTTTCGCTTTATCAGCACTCTCCCTGTCCAACACCTGAGCACGTCTTCTGTCACTCACGGCCAGAGGGGGCGGGGCCGCAAACATTATCCAATCGGGATCGCTCGTCTGGGAACCGTCCAATGAGGCACGCAGCTGGAGCGGACAGGGCGGCTTCCGGGATTTGGCTGGGCCTTTGTGTCCGGCTGTGGCCGGAGCTCCCGGTGTCCCTTTTGCTGCTCTGTGTCCTCTGCTCCTAGAGGCCCAACCTCTATGTCCCTGTGACCTGCAGGTGTTGGGAGATGCCCAGCTAAGACGCCGGTGCCCCCTGGAAGTCTAGAAATGGTGAGAGTGCCGGGTCGACATCCGGAGAGCGGGGGAGGGGCTGCTTGGAAATGGCCGGAAGTGGCTGTGGCGGGACGGGGGCCCTCAGCAGTCGGCTTCAAAGTCCGCGGCCCCGAGGTTGGTGCCGTCTGGCCCGAGTTATCCTTGACGCAGCTCAGCCCTCAGTCTTTTCACCCGTAAGATGGCGGCTGGACTGACAGCCGGTACCGGGGTCTCCGTGTCTCCTACCCGCGCGGTGACCGCGCCCCGGCCCGGAGCCCTCCCCGCGCGGTGACCGCGCCCCGGCCCGGAGCCCTCCCCTCTCCTCCCCGCGCGGTGACCGCGCCCCGGGCCCCGGAGCCCTCCCCTCTCCTCCCCGCGCGGTGACTGCGCCCCGGGCCCCGGAGCCCTCCCCACGCGGTGACTGCGCCCCGAGCCCCGGAGCCCTCCCCTCCTCCCCGCGCGGTGACCGCGCCCCGGGCCCCGGAGCCCTCCCCGCGGGGTGACCGTGCCCCGGGCCGGAGCCCTCCCCTCTCCTCCCCGGGCGGTGACCGCGCCCCGGGCCCCGGAGCCCTCCCCTCTCCTCCGCGCGCGGTGACCGCGCCCCGGGCCCCGGAGCCCTCCCCTCTTCTCCCCGCGCGGTGACCGCGCCCCGGCCCGGAGCCCTCCGCGCGCGGTGACTGCGCCCCGGCCCGGAGCCCTCCCCTCTCCTCCCCGCGCGGTGACTGTGCCCCGGCCCGGAGCCCTCCCCGCGCGGTGACTGCGCCCCGGCCCGGAGCCCTCTCTGGGCAGTTCTGCATCCGCAGCGTCGCATCTCTTTCCGATTGTGCAGGGAGGATGGTAGGATCCTCACGGGAGAATCCTGACTTGGGATTCGGGGTTCGTGAATGGGAAAAGCTTTAGTGTGTGGGGTTCCCAGTCCATCTTTTTTTCTTAAAAATCTATGGAAGTCACCGCAAAAATATTAAAGAATTTAATCAAACAGGAATTCAAGAATTGTAGAGCACCCAGCTGTGGTTTATAGTTTGTGTTTCAATGGGAGGAACTTGAAAAGATTTTTATAAGGTGCGTGATAAAGGAAAGCAAATTCAATAATTAGGTAGAGTTATGTAGTTTCTTAATTTGTACGATCAAGGTGGAAATTTTCTGGTTGATTAAGCCTAAATTTTGTTTTCTCAATGTAGTCATTTACAAAAATATGCATTTGAGTTAGATTTTTTTAAAAGTAAAATCCCGGGAGTGGAGCCACCTCAGTCTAATTGCCTGCCATTTAATTATTTTCTCACTCCACAGGGAACTGATTTTCCCCTGCAACTTTCACATGTGTCTCGAGCAGGGTCTCAAGACTAATCCCCATTCCCCATTCTTTTAGCTTAACTGGCTTGCAGTAAATGCTAAATTTCTAGTTTCTTCTGACATTCCCAAATATCAGCTTCCCTTCCCTAATTCACATTATCAACTATTTGTCCTTTAGTGTACATTTTAGATACTGTATTTTAATCATTTGTGACAAATCATTGGGTGGCACTTAAAAAAAAATTATTTGCTGTTTGAAAGTATTTCCAATAAGAAGAAAATGTAAAATAATCCCCTGACACTATATTGTAAAAAATATCTGTGCCTCTTTTCCTTTTATGGTCCCTAGGCACAGAGATAAGAGTGTTTTTGGGTCAAGGTTTCCCTTTGGAAACTTTATGTGATGTGTCCTCAGCCACCCCTTGTTTTTTTCTCTGGTCCTGGGTTTCAGTACTTTCTGGGGATAGATTAAGATATTCACTGTGGCTGCGTATGCTAGAATGTCTAGTGAATTCTTAATCTTTTTTTTTTCCATTCCAGCTCCTGGCCTGGAATGGAACTCTGGGTATCTGGGAATGGGATACATAGGACAACCTGAGGTTGGAGGGCAGCCTCTCGAGGGAGCAGGTGGATGCCCTGGGGCTGAGAGGAATCTCCTGGTGCACTCTTCCTTTGGAAAGCTAACCAGAGCAGGCATTAAGATTGTGCTCACTCAGCCCAGCTTTCATTTCTCAGAGGTGCATTGCTGGTCACCCAATCAGACGCTGATACTGAGAGGAAAACACAGAAATAATTTTGGCCCTCTGGATTCGCTAAGATTTGTTAAAGAAAAAATGGTATCCCAAAAGACAAAAAAATCAAGCCTGACCCCAGTGAGATGGTGCAAGAACTTGCAAAGTGAAATGCACCTGGGGCAGTCATTGAGGCATAAGCCAGTATCTCCTGACTGGGTGGTCATTGAGCACTTAAGTGAACAGGATAGCGGGGGAGAATCAATGACAGGGTGGTCATGGAGCACTTAAGTGAACAGGATAGCAGGGGAGAATCAATGACAGGGTGGTCATTGAGCACTTAAGTGAACAGGATAGCGGGGGAGAATCAAGAGGTTCGGTTGCCTGACTGGACACATGAGACAGACACGTTTTCTAGTCAGCACCACCTCATCTTGAAAAGATGTGTTCACTTATTTTCATTTCAGTTTTTTAACTGTAACTTGCATTTTATTAGTAGGATTTTGAAAGTAGGAAAATATTTACAAAGGGCATAAAAGAGGTGAGTTTCAGGAAAAAATAAATGTATTCTATTTGTTAATAATTCTCATTTACCTTTTTGTTTTCCAGACTGAGTTTAGGAGTTTTCTCAGGTGTGTTTTTTTATAGCTGGGTGATGTCCAACAGAATTCCAAGGCTTAGTTTTTAGAATGCTGTCAGAGGAACAAATAGAAAAAAATCTCTCCTCCATTTTGGCTGTAGAAAATGAATATATTTTCACAAGAAAATGTGGTAGATAATTGATGAGTTACATAGATTCATGAAAACATCAGTTCCTCTTTGGGTAGGGTACGTTTGTTACAGTGAATACCTCTGTTCTGTATCCTGTCATCTTGATTTCTGAGGTTAATGCTAAGTTTTATGAGATGAAAGTTGGTACCTCCTAGAAGTATTCCCATATGACTGTTTACTACACAATTTTTAAAGAAAATAATAATACATTTATTGTCTGAAAGGAATAAATACTTTTGCATTTCTTATTGAAGTATGAAATGTAAGCACCTTAAAATTTCCTTCTCTTGGCCGGGCGCAGTGGTTCACGCCTGTAATCCCAGCACTTTGGGAGGCTGGGGTGGGCGGATCACCTGAGGTCAGGAGTTCAAGACCAGCCTGGCCAACATGGTGAAACCCCGTGTCTACTAAAAAATTAGCCGGACATGGTGGCAGGCGCCTGTAATCCTAGCTACTTAGGAGGCTGAGGCAGGAGAATTGCTTGAACCTGGGAGGCAGAGGTTGCTGTAAGCTGAGATTGCACCACTGTACTCCAGCCTGGGCAACAGAGCAAGACTCCATCTCAAAAAAAAAAATTCCTTTCTGTGTATAAACACGGTGCTTAATTTTGCTGAATTTTTTTTAAAGAGTTTCAAAACCTAAGTCAATAACTTTGACATGGAAATTAAAGCTTGCACCCAGTGACTCCAAACTAATGCTAATATTGAACCAAAAAGGGAAGGGAGGTTATTAAAGGGCCAATTAGTTCTTTCTAGGAAGCCTCCCCTGCTCACCCTAGCCATGGAAGAAGCCTTTATTTTGAGAGAAGATACAGAGCCCTAGACATCGGGGGACCCACAGGCAGATGCAGTTAACCTTAAGAGGGAAGGGGATTGGGAGAGTCTTTCCAAAGATGAAGTTATTGTTTTGAGGCAGTTTTTTTTTTTATTTTTTGTAAAAACAGAATACGTTTCTGTAAAAAAAAAAAAAAAAACTTTGGATTTTAAAGAAGTATTGCAACAGAAGTAAGTACCAACTGTGAGATCTTTAAGAATTGCAAAGTTTAGGCAGACAAAGCCTTTTTTTTTTCTTAGGGAGGAACAGAGAAGGTTAGAAAAAAGGTCACTGGGGAATGGCAAATGGAGGGTGAAAAAATCAAATATTAGATTATAAAATGTTTTATCCTCAAGTCATCAAGTTTTTAGGAGGGGTATAAAATGGGGTTGTATGTTGGCTCAGACTGAGGGTAGCTCAAAGTTCAGAACCCTGTGGGAAGGAAATAAACTTAAGTGAAGATTAAGAAGAATTTTATTTTGACCACTGAAGAAAAATTCAATGAATTTTTTAACATGAAAAAGAAGAAAATGTGCAGAGTGAGTGTTTGGTTATGGAATAGTTAAGAAAAGAGAGCACCATCTAAGTTATAATGGGAAAGGAGTTTCTTTTTATAAAATGTTCCTGGAGAACACAAAGGATGGGGAATTTTATTAATCACAGCTATTTACCAGGATTATCTATGTGCTTCATCTTTTCCCACATCTTTTTTGTTTTGTTTTGTTTTGTTTTTTTGTCCTATACATTGCTTCCATTTGAATTTTCCTGGGTTGTATTTTTTTTTTTTTTACGACAGGGTTTCACCATGTTGGTCAGGCTGGTCTTGAACTCCTGACCTCAGGTGATTCGCCTGCCTTGGCCTCCAAAGTGTTTGGATTACAGGCGTGAGCCACCATTCCCGGCCGAGCATTTTTTTTTTAATATGCTTGTTAGCCACATGTATGTCTTTTTTTGAAAAGCATCTCTTCATGTTTTTTGCCTACTTTTTAATAAGGTTGTTTTTTTATAAATTTGTTTAAGTTTCTTATGGATGCTGGATATTAGACCTTTGTCAAAAGCATAGTTTGCAAATATTCTCTAGGTTGTCTGTAGATAGTTTCCATTGCTATGAAATAGCTCTTTAGTTCAATTAGTTCCCATTTGTCAATTTTAGCTTTTGTTGCAATTTCTTTTGGTATCTTCATCATGAAATCATTGTTAGTTTCTATGTTAGGATGGTATTTCCTAGGTTATCTTCTGCGACATTTTATAATTTTAAGTTTTACATTTAAGTCTTTAATTATTCTTGAGTTTTTATATATGGTGTGAGAAAGGTGTCCACTTTCAAAGTTCTACATAGTAGCTAGTTATTGCATCATTTATTAAATATGGAATTCTTCCCCTATTCCTTTTGTCAGCTTTTTGTCAGAAGACCAGATGGCTGTAGGTGTGGTATTATTTCTGGACTGTATTCCGTTGCACTGGTCTATTGGTCTGTTTGTTGTTGTTGTTTGTTATGTTTTCTTTTACCACTACCATGCAGCTTTGGTTACTGTAGCCCTGAAGTATAGTTTGAATTCAGGTAATGTGATCCCTCCAGCTTTGTTGTTTTTGCTTAGAATTGCCTTGGCTATTTGGGCTCTTTTATAAAATTTCATAAAAATTCTATTTTAAAATTCATTTGGAACAATGAATTTTAAAATAGAATTTTTTTTAAGTTCTGTTAAAAATGCTTTTGGTAGTTTGATAGTAATAACATTAGATCTGTACATTTCATTGGGCAGTATGGCCATTTTAATAACTTTGATATTTTCTATCCATGAGCATAAAATGATTTTCCATTTATTTGTGTCATATCTAACTTTTTTTTTTTAATCAAGATGGGGGTTCACCATGATGGCCAGGCTGGTCTTGAACTCCTGACCTCAGGTGATCCACCCACTTCAGCCTCCCAAACTGCAAGGATTACAGATGTGAGTCACGGCACCAGGCCTGTGTCATATCTAACTTCTTTAAGCAGTGTTTTATAATTGTTGTAGAGATCTTTCACCTCCCTGGTTAGCTGTATTTCTAAATATTTTATTCTTTTTGTAGCAATTGTGAATGAGATTGTGTTTTTGATTTGGTTTTCGGCTTGGATGTTGTTGATGTAGAGGGATGCCACTGACTTTTGTACATTTATTATGTATTCTAAAATTTTGCTTCAGTTATTTTTCAGTTTAAAGAGCATTTCCAGTGGCTGGGCACAGTGGCTCATACCTGTAATCCCAGCACTTTGGGAGGCTGAGGTGGGCGAATCACGAGGTCAGGAGTTTGAGACCAGGCTGGCCAACGTGGTGAAACTTGGTTTCTACTAAAAATACAAAAAATTAGCTGGGCATAGTGACAGGTGCCTGTAATCCCAGCTACCTGGGAGGCTGAGGCAGGAGAATCGTTTGAACCCAAGAGGTAGAGGTTGCAGTGAGCTGAGAGTGCGCCACTGCGCAGCCCAGGTGACAGAGTGAGACTCTTTCAAAAAAAAAAAAAAGAGCTTTTCTGTGGGGACTGGAGGGTTTTCTAGATAAAGAATCATATTGTCTGCAAACAGGGATACTTTGATTTGTTTTCTTCCTATTTGGATGCCTTTTATTTCTGTCTTGCCTGATTGCTCTGGTGAGGACTTCCAATTCCATGTTGAATAGGAGTGGTGAGAGAAGGCATCCATGTCTGGTGCCAGTTTTCATGGAGGAATGCTTCCAGCTTGATTCCATTTAGAATGTTGGTTGTGGGTTCCTCATGGATAACTTATTATTATGAAGTATGTAGCTTCAATACCTAGTTTGTTGAGGGCTTTTAATTATTTTAGTGTGAAGGATGTAAAATTGTATTGAAAGCTGCTTCTGCACCTGCTGAGAGAATCTTGTGGATTTTGTCTTTATTTCTGTTTATGTGATGAATCACATTCATTGATTTGTGTATGTTGAACCAACCTCATATCACAAGGATAAAGTCTACTTCATCATAGTAAATTAGCTTTTATGATGTGCTGCTGGATTTGATTTGCCAGCATATTGCTGATGATTTTTGCATCAGTGGCCATCAAAGATATTGGCCTGAAGTTTTTTGTTGTTGTTGTATTCTCTGTCCGGTTTTGGATTTTCTGGTTTTTTGGTTTTGTTTGAGATGGAGTCTCGCTCTGTCGCCAGGCTGAAGTGCAGTGGCGCTATCTTGGCTGCTACTCCCTGCAGCTTCCACTTCCCAGGTTCAGGCGATTCTCCTGCCGCAGCCTACCAAGTAGCTGGGCCTACAGGCACATGCCACCAAGCCCAGCTAATTTTTGTATTTTTAGAGGAGATGAGGTTTCACCATGTTGGCCAGGATGGTGTTGATCTCCTGACCTCCTGATGCGCCCACCTCGGCCTCCCCAGGTGCTGGGGTTACAGGCTTGAGCCACCACACCAGGCTGATGCTGTTCTTATGCAATGAGTTGGGTGGAGTACCTTCTCAGTTTTTTGGAATACTTTTATTTCTGTTTTATTTTTCTTTTTTATTTTTGAGACAGAGTCTCACTGTGTTGCCCAGGCTGGAGTACAGTGGCACGATCTTGGCTCACTGCAACCTCTGCCTCCTGGGTTCAAGCGATTCTTCTGCTTCAGCCTTCCAAGTAGCTGGGACCACCAAGCCCAGCTAATTTTTGTATTTTTTAAAAATAGGATTTCACCATATTGGCCAGGCTGGTCTCAAACTCCTGACCTCGTCTGCCTGCCTTGGCCTCCCAAAGTGCTGGAATTACAGGCATGAGCCACTGCGCCTGGCTGAAATAGTTGTAGAAAAAATGGTATCAGCTCTTCTTTTTACACTTGGTAAAATTCAGCTGTAAATCTCTCTAGTTCTGGGCTTTTTGTGGTTGCTAGGCTGTTTATTTGTAATTCAGTTTTAGAGCTTGTTATTGGTCTATTCAGGGATTCAGTTTCTTTTTTGCTCAGTCTTGGGAGGATGTATTTGTCCAAGAATGTATCCATTTCTTTTAGATTTTCTAGTTTGTGTGCACAGAGTGTTCATAGGAGACTCCAACAGTTACTTTTATTTTTGTGGTGTCAGTGGTAAGGCCTTTTTGCATTTCTAATTGTGTTTATTTGGATCTTGTCTTCTTCATGAATCTACCTATTGGTTTATTTAGCTTATTAATTTTTTCAAATATTTAACTCCTAGGTTTCTTGATCTTTTTAATAGTTTTCCATGTCTAAATATCCTTTGGCACAGATGTGATTTTGGTTATTTCTTGCCTTCTGCTACCTTAGAAGTTGGTTTCCTCTTGCTACTCTCATTCTTTTGTGTATAATGTTAGGTTGTTAAATTGAGATATTTTTAACTTTTTTATGTGAAAATTTGGTGCTATAAATTTCCCTCTTCACACTGTGTCAGCTATGTTGCAGTACTTTGTTCTTATTTGTTCCAAAGAACTTCTTGGTTTCTCTCTTAATTTTATTATTTACCCCAAAAGTCATTCAGGTGCAGGCTTTTTTTTTTTTTTTTGGAGACAGAGTCTCTTGTCGCCCAGGCTAGAGTGCAGTGGTGTGATCTCTGCTCACTGCAACCTCCGCCTCCCGAGTTCAAGCGATTCTGTGCCTCAGCCTCCCAAATAGATGGGATTACAGGCATGCACCACACCTGGCTAATTTTTGTATTTTTAGTAGAAGCAGCATTTCACCATGTTGGCCAAGCTGGTCTCAAACTCCTGACCTCAAGTGATCACCTGCCTCCGCCTCCCAAAGTGCTGGTATTACAGGCATGAGCCACCACGTCCGGTCCAGGTTGTTTAATTTGTACATAATTATATGGTTTCAAGTGGTTTTCTTTATATTGAATTACATTTTTATCAGGCTGTGGTCTAAGTGTGTGTTTGGTGTAATTATGGGATGCTTGACTTGGCTGAGATTTGTTTCATTTCTGATTTTGTGGTCAGTTTTAGAGTATGTGCCACATGGTGATGAGAAAAATGTATAGTATGGTTTTTTTCTTCTCTTTTTCTTTTTTCTTCTCTTTTTTTAATTGCTTTTTTCTTTTTTTCTTCTTTTTTTTTTTTGAATTTGTTTGTTTCTTTGTTATAGTATGTTGTTTTTAGATTAAGAGTTCTGTAGATGTCTGTTAGGACTGTTTGGTCGAGTGTTGCATTTAGATCCTGATATCTTTGTTAATTTTCTGTCTTAATGATCTGTTAGTGTCTGTGAGGTGTTGCAGTCTCCCACTATTTTTGTGTCAGAATCTAAGTCTTTATAAATCTCTAAGAACTTGCTTTATTTATGTGCACCTGTGAAAGCAAATTAAATCTTGGGACCCCAAACTCATTAAGGCAAAGAGAAAAATTAATCTGGGAACTGGGACACGCAAACCTGCCTTTCCCTTTTGGTTCCTAAATAAGATGGCTACAGGAAGAAAAGCTGCATGCCTCCCCCATGTTTTGTCCACAATAAAATTCCTAGTGAGCTGCACAATCTTTAACCCAAGTTGTTTCTGTTAAAATTTCACCATGCCAATGTAAATTGGTAGCTTATTTTTATAGGTGCCGTCATCCCCCTGCCCACCAGACACAAACGCATATGTGATTGTTCCCCTGCCCCATTTTGTCTGTGTTATCTTATGTAAAAGTCCAGGTTCCCTGGATTTTTCTCCTCCTCTATTTATGTATGTCATGTTAAAAAAAAATTGCAGCTTCACTGAGCCAAAGGCATGAATGACTATATTTTCCTATCCCTGTCTTACATGAAAATTGTGTACTTATCAGTATATTTTCCTATCCCCTTACATGAAAATTGTGTACTTATCAGTATATTTTCCTATCCCCTTACGTGAAAATTGTATACTTATCAGTATATTATCCTATCCCGTTCTTACAGGAAAATTGTGTACTTATCAATATCCCACGCTTTCCCTTTTAAGTTTGAAGCCCTCAGAATCATCTTGAAAGAAAGACATAGACCTGTCTCTTGGGCACACATCCTTAACTTTGGCAGAAAAACCTTCTCAAAATGATTGCGACTTGTTATTTTTCTTGATTGACATATCCATGAATTTTTTTTTTTTTGAGATGGAGTTTCATTCTCATTGCCCGGGCTGGGGTGCAGTCTCACAATTTCAGGTCACTGTAACCTCCGCCTTCTGGGTTCAAGCCATTCTACCGCCTCAGCCTCCTGAGTAGCTGGGATTATAGGCATGTATCATCATACCGGGCAAATTTTTGTATGTTAGTAGAGACAAGGTTTCACCATGTTGATCAGGCTGGTCTCAAACTCCTGACCTCAGGTGATCCAGCCGTGTCAGCCTCCCAACGTGCTGGGATGAGCTGCGACGCCTGGCCGGATTTTTTTTTATAACACCTTTCTCTCATCGGTTGTTTTTCGGATAAACGTTCTGTTAGGTGCACACAGGGTGGATAATTAAGATACCCAGGAGTTCGAAAACATGTCCAGAGACCTGTCTGTTGTGGGAGAAAATGTCAATTAGAAATAAGAGTCTTTATCTCGGCCTTAGCACCATTTTCTTGGAAAGCGCTGCACCATGAGAGCCAAGCACGCAGGTGCAGGCGGAATCGCAGGAGAAGAAAGTTGAGGCAGAGGACCGAGTAAACCGCCGGCACCGCGGCAGCCGCAGGAGCAGAACCGTGGGTGCCAGGCGCAGGGCATGCCGGTACCCGTTGTGGGGCTGCGTGCCGCTGTCCGGAGCTTGTCTCGGTGGGTCTAGAACGTCATCGCCATCTCGTTGCTGATCGCCCCTGAGACCCATCTTGCTCATAACCGAAACTGCCTGTGTCGGTCCTTTGCCCTGGACCTGTGACATTCTGGGCTACTTAATGGCCAAGTATAACAACCGTACAATAAATCACCTTTCCTGCCATCTTAGCTGAAGAATTAAAAAAAGAAAGAAAGAAAAGAAAGAAGAGGCTTTATTCTCCTTTGTGAAAATAAGGGAAGATATTTTGCTAGCCTCTTTTTTCTTAAAGGATTTAAATTATATATATATATATATTTTTGTTTTTGTTGTTTTGAAATATCCATAAATTATATTAATAGCTAAATAAAGTTTTGGTTGTTGTTTTTGACTCAGGATTGTCTTTATCTAAGACCTCATGTTTACTGCTTTGTTTTGCTTTTGCCAATTTAAAAAATATTTTAGTCTTTTCAAGTACACACAGATTTGTTTAGATTATAGCTCACTTTAAGAGCACACAAAAGTTGAGCACAAAGGTAGAATTAAATTTAGCAATACAGAATGATGAAGACTAATACTACGTAAGTTCCTTTGACAGAAAAGAGGTTATCCAAGGCAATTACCTAATATTTACACGCTGAAATATTTATATTGAAAAAGCAAGGTTCAGTGTATGAACTGAACAGTGGAGTCTGTAGTCGTTCTTTGGTTTCTATTTATTACTTCAGAACAATTAGCATATTTAGGTATAGTATTTGTAGACAAACTGAATTCATATAAATTAAACAGTATTTTCTATGCTAGCATAAATATAAGGCCACAACATTTGCTTTGAATGAATCCCTTAGTCATGTTAATATTGTTACTCATGCTTTTGAAACATAAAGTGTTTTAATTGGATTATGGTTGTAGACAATTTTTTAAAATCCTGTGTACATTATGACTAGTACATTTAAATTATATGTACATATTTTATTTAATATAAAAGAAAATCTATTACCAAATTATTATAGTAGATATTAGTATGCTATGCTTACTAATTTATTCAATAGAGATAATTATAGGCAAGCATGGTTTTAGTTTCTTTTATTTCACTAAACTGGAATACTGCTATTACAGGACAAATAAATAAGGGTGATGTGGCCACCCAAAAACCATAATAGCTCATCAGTTAGCAATGATGCAAGCTCAGATATATTCCACTACATAAACAAAGTCATATTCCGAGTGTTCATCAGAATGTTATGGTGGAAATTGTCAGGTGTATTCCAGTATAGATCTCCTATTCAGTGGCTAGAAGATAAGAAAGCAGCGGAGATGAAAGAGGAAGCTTACAAAATTCTGCTGAGATTATACCCCCCTTTTTTCACAATACTCATGTTTCTTGTACTGAGGGTAGCTCTGCACTTTGGGTTTTTACAGAGAAATATTTTCTGGCTGAATTGTTCAATCTGGTATCTAATCTGAGTTTTTTTCTTAAGATGCTTTTATCTTCTTTTTTTCTCTCAATATAGTCATTTTCAGACTGAGGCCCCATTACTACCCGTGTCTGAATGAAGTGGGCTGTCACAGTGAGAACTCTTGGAGCTATCTCCGTATAGACTCATGCTGGAAATCCAGCAGAGTGTTTTCCATATCACCTTTATAAATAAAACCTGAGGCTTAAACACGGCACCCATTCCCATTCTTGTGAAGGTACAGCTCTTCCCAGAAGGCCTGTAGGCTCTCCTGCAGCTCAGGCTTTACTCTGTGATGTGGCACTGAAGGGCTGCTGTGGTGGTTAGGAGTCACATCACGTGTAGGCTGCCAGGTGCGAGTTGTGTGCTGTGTGCTGTGCCTCAGTGGCAGATGGTAGGAGTCAAGAGAGGACACAAGCCACCAGGAGAGGGCAAGCAGAGCACCTGGCTTCAAGTTGCAAAATTACCTCTTGTCATCAATATGCGAAAAGTTTATTTTGTCATTGATTATAACCAATTTGCATACGTGGATGGTCTCCCCAGTTACCAGGTGAATTTAGGATGAACTATGTATGACCTGTGCAGTAAACTTTCTTCTTGTGGACTAATTATTGTGATCATCTTTCTGTCTTTGCAATCTCTTAAGCAGATTGACCATGATGCATGTCACATTCTGGTTTAATTGTGTAATAAAATGGTTTTCTTTCTATGCTATCATTGTGGAGTTACTCTGGAGCTAGAGAAAATTTTTCTTTTACTTATATTTTCCAGACACTGTCTAGAATTACTACACATGATATAAACATATAAGATGCCAAACAAACTTTATTCTAGAGGGGACTTTCCCTCTCAGGCTTCCAGTCAACACACAATTGTGCTGTAAAGTGCATGCTGTGTCCTAAATATGCAGGCAGAATTGGCTCTGCCTGTTTGCTATCTATAGTCCTCTATAGTCACAGCTAAAGAGGTTTGACCAGGCCGGGCGTGGTGGCTCACACCTGTAATCCTAGCACTTTGGGAGGCCAAGGCCAGGATCACCTGAGGTCGAGTTGAAGATCAGCCTGGCCAACATAGTGAAACCTATTTAAAAAAAAAAAAAAAAAAAAAAAGAGGCTTGGCCAGATTTCTGCATACTACACAGGGCAGCAGTCAACCATTTTACCTCTTTCAGTGACTTGTATATTCAGACCAGTAGCTGATTCAGAGACCGTGGTTCCCAGAAACCCAATCAGAGTAATGTGTTCATTAAGTAGACATGAGAATCTCCATTTTTTCCTTCCTCCTCCTCTTTTCTTTTTTTTTTCTTTCTTTCTTTTTTTTTTTTTTTTTGAGACGGAATCTCACTCTGTCACCACCCAGGCTGGAGTGCAGTGGCACGATCTTGGCTCACTGCAGCCTCTGCCTCCTGGGTTCCAGTGGTTCTCCTGCCTCAGCCTCCTGGGTAGCTCAGATTACAGGTGCATGCCACCATGCGTGGCTGATTTTTGAATTTTTAGTAGAGACAGGGTTTCACCATTTTGGCCAGGCTGGTCTCGAACACCTGACCTCAGGTGATCCACCCGGACTCCCAAAGTACTGGGTTTACAGGCATAAGCCACTGCCCCTGGGCCGCAAGAGTTAAATAATATTTTAAAATTTATTTTACCTTGCTAAGAATACATATTTATCTTATAATAAAATTATTCTAGAAAACCCTAAGAGATTTGTTTAAATTGCTAATTGGTATATTTATAAAACTGATGGGCTGAACAGAGTACTATATTGGGTTTACTCCCTGCCCCAGTTCTGTTCAGATTCGCTTTTGTTGGAGGCCTTGTTTAGGTCTGGCCCCACCCTGGAATCTTGCCTCACAGAACTGATTAGAAGAGATCAGAGTTTTGGCTGGTGCCTTTCTGGAGTGGGTACTAACAGTTTCCGAATTCCATAAGGAGATAAATGGAAAGAAAAGAGTATGTATTTTAAGGTCTTAGTTTTTAAATTTTTTATTAAAACCAGTGCTTGCAGAGACATTCCATTTAGCAACTCGTTTTCTATTCCTGTAGATCCAGTAGTTTCTTTGCAAGTCACAAAGAAGTAAATACAAACACAATAAAAATTTCTCTAAACCACATTAAACCGTTCTTTCTGTATCCTTTTTTTCTGTATCTGTCGGTTTTTAGTTGTTACCTTATACATTTTTTTAAAAACCCAGTGTCAGCTCACGGCCACTTGGTAAATGTGTGTGTGTTTGTGTTTTTCAGGAACCATTGACATTTAAAGATGTGGCCATAGAATTCTCTCTGGAGGAGTGGCAATGCCTGGACACCGCACAGCGGGATTTATATAGAAATGTGTTGTTAGAGAACTACAGAAACCTGGTCTTCCTGGGTGAGGACAACTTCAATTCACAATTCCTAAAATACCTTTAAGGTTTTATTGTTTTTTATTTTTGTAGAATGTTTTCTTGTAATTTACGCTTTGCATAAATGAGTTTCAGATTCCTGTTTTCAAGAAAATCTTTGAGATGTATTTATTTAGAAATGTAGTCTTGCTGTGTCACCCAGGCTAGAGTGCAGTGGTGCAATCTTAGCTCACTGCAACCTCCGTCTCCCGGGTTCACGTGATTCTCCTGCCTTAGCCTTTCGAGTAGCTGGGACTACAGGCACGTGCCACCACACCTTGCTAACTTTTTTATCTTTAGTGGAGACAGATTTCACCATGTTAGCCAGGATGGTCTGGATTTCCTGACCTCGTGATTCGCCCACCTCGGCCTCCCAAAGTGCTGGGATTACAGGTGTGACCCACTGCGCCGGACCAAAAATCTTTGAGATTTGTTTACGAAATAATTCCTCCAAGATGTTTCATTTTGACCTGAACTTTTCACATTCCTGAGCTAATCTGTATCTTTCACTCTAGATTAGTGATAATTCCAGAAATTTAGTGCCATGAAATATTGTTACCCACCCCTTAAAATCTAATTCCCAACACCAATTTTTGATTCAATAGTACCAGATGGTAAAATTTAAAACCTACAAATTTAAAATATTTTCTAAATATTTAGAAATTTATGTTATAGATTAGTATTTATTACATACTCTTTACTGAGCACATTACTAGGTTGGTAATTGGAGAATATGACTAAGATTCATGTAATTTATTTTCAATAAAACAGGTATTGCTGTCTCTAAGCCATGTCTGATCACCTGTCTGGAACAAAAAAAAGAACCCTGGAATATGAAGAAACATGAGATGGTAGCCAAACCCCCAGGTAGGTGAGAGCGAAAGTGAATACAACAGATGACACAAATGAAATGTCAAAGGAAAAGCCAGTCCTTAAAATGTGATTTGGGAAGCTGTGTTCCAAAGGAAATAGTTTCTGGAAAGCCTGAGATTTTTTTTTTTTTCTTTTGCTCTCACATAGGGGCATCTTCTGTCTTATGCTTTTACATTCTCTAAGGATTCTATTTCCCTTCAGTGATCTTCCTTCAACTTTGCAGTGAGAGCCAAAGTCCTCTTCATGGCATGTAAGAGGCACAATCTGACTTTTTTTTGTTTTGGGGACACAAATATCTGCATAATTGTGAAAGCCTCTGTTAAACTGTTTTTTAAGTTCTTTTTTGCATCATGTCTGAAATGTGTGAGTAGTGTTTTCTGTTTAATTTTCGGTTTGTTCATTTTTCTGCACATTCCATTCTGTTTTTATTACTATAGTCTTGAAATATAGTTTGAAATTATAAACTATGATATTCTGCTTTGTTCTTTTTACTGAAAATTCCTTTGGCTATTCAAATTTATTGTAGTTTCATGTAAATTTTAGAATTGTATTTTTCATTACTGTGAAAATAATGCCACTGAAATTTCAATAGGGAGTTTATTGAATCTATAGAACACTTTGGAAAACACGGCACTTTATCAATATTTATTATTTCAATCCATATACATAAAATAGTTTAAAATTTGTGTCTTCTCTAATTTCTAATAATATAAATTTTTTTTACCTCCTTGGTTTAATTTGTTCTCAATAATAATTATTTTAATGCTATTATAAATAATATTGTTTTCTTTCTCTTTTTTTAATCAGATAGTTTGTTCTGAGTGGATGAAACCATAATTTATATTTGTATGTTAATTTTATATTTTGGAAATTTACTGAGTATATTTATCAGTTTTGGATGGGTTTTAATGTACTGTTTATGGTTTTGTATATATAAGATTATATAATCTACAACCAGCAACTTTTTACTTATTTGTCTTCAATTTCAATGATTTTTAAAAGTTTTTTTAACTAATTCTTTTGCCACATACTGTGAGTGCTATGTTAAAATAAAAGCATTGACAGTGGGCACAAGACAGTTTTGCACTGTTGTCTGTGAATTTGAGAGAGCAAAAACCTGTTCAAGTTTTTATAAACTGATTTCAAGAGGTAAAGATCTTCTTTTGTAGAGCCCCCAGGGTGATGGGTTGCCCTCTGGGTTTGTAGTAGAGAAGGGTGTAGCTTAGTCACAAGGTTACTGTGTCTGCACTAGTCTACCTTTATTGGCCTGTTAATAAGAAACTTAGGTAGTTGTAATACCCATTTTATTTTTGAATAGACTCAGTGTCCTTCAGGACATTACTGAAGGACAGATATTCCTTCAGGACATTGAAGATAATGCTTCAGGACATTGCTCTGTAGGACAGATATTAGGGCATGTTTTCGCAGTTAGGTCTGAGTATGATGGGCCTTATATCAGGATGTGGATGAGTATGGCTTTTACTGAATACCAGAGATTTTTCTAGGTCACTATATGGGTTTCTGTGTAGGCAGAACTGACAATAAAGTGTGGATCAGTGAGCTGGAACTGAGTCATTGAACTGCTTCAGGGACCACAGTAATGGCCAGAGTCTGCAGGCCTGCCTACATGGCTATAAATGTGTCTTCCTCCAGCCTCTGGAAAGACTGGACCTCTCTCAGACTGTGGCTGGGAGGCGTTTGAGATGATTACAGAGTAAGTTCAGAATTCTTAGTGGGACCAAGTTGGGTGGGCCGTTTCCTGGTCTGTAGCCACCTACAGGGGTCTTGTGATTTGCCTCCTGAATGAGGGCCTGCCTTCTGAAAAGGAACACTTCTCAATCTTTGGCTCTAGCAGAGTTTCACGGCTCCCTCCCCGGATCTCAAAGCTCTATTAGAGGTACTGATTTTTGAGATGGGTTCTGGCTTTCCAACCTAGGCTGGTCTTTAAATCCTGGCCTGAAGCAGTTCTTCAACCGGAATGTACCATGTAAAACTGTCATTACAGTTGTGATCCATGATGCCTGGCTTTTTTTTTGGTCAAGGATGGCTGATAAATGTTTTTGCTGTTGGGGGTATAAGGAAATAGGGCACCTTTTATTTTTCCATCTTACTGAAATCACTCTATACGTTTTTGCTTTTTATTTTCTATTTCAAATTTGTCTGTAGTTTTAAATTCAGACATTTAGGGCAATGTGTTAGAATTTACAAGTTATGCCTTAAGTAAATTAGTTAATTAGTAGACACTTCATATTTATTAAAATAGTTACTTACAAATTTGAGTTCGCTTTCGGTATAAACAAATTATAGGATTTTCACCCCCTTTTTTTAGCCTGTATCTAAATAATATAATTTATTCTCAAATACTTTTATGTATCAGAGGCTCTAACCATATTTTGCCATATTTTGCGTATACATACACATATACATGCACATATAAATATATATTACACATATATATATACACATTCACATATATTTATTTTTTCTTTACCAATGTGTAAGGGTATTGTTTGCTTCTAAAGTTGGATTACAGAATTTTTATTTTGTGTAAGAATAGCATATATTTTAAATATCAAAATTTTCTCCACTTTTAAAAAATGCTCATTTATTAAAATTTACTCATTAGCGTCTTCTATTTATGATTATGCTGCATTTTCTCTGAAATTTTATTGCTATCCAGCAGATGTGAATGATTTAAAATACCTGCCTTCCATGAGAACACACTTAGTTGAATATTGCAATTACCTAGACAGATTCTTTCTTAATGGTACCTCAATATCGCAAACCAGATTTCATGAATAAACATTTCTCTTATTGTTTTGTAGTTCCATATTACTGTGGTTTTTCAGTATAGGTTTCTTAACATCAGATTATTGTGTTTTGTTTTACTTAAATATTATAATTGCAGTTCCATTTTTCAGGCTGGATGAAAAAAAAAAATACCCAGGCATGGTGGTGTGTGGTCCCAGCTCTTTGGGAAATTGAGAGGGGAGGATTATTTGAGCCAGGGAGTTAGTGGCTACAGTGAGTGATAATTGTGCCACTGCACTCCAGCTTGGGTGACAGAGTGAGATCTGGTCTCAAAAAAAAATTGTGCTGTTCATTTCAAGCACGTTAAGTACATTCACATTGTTATGCAAAAGACTTCTAGAAATTTTACATCTTGGGAAACTAAAATTCAATACCCATTAAGTAATAACTGCTCATTTTACCCTTTTTCCAGCCTTTGACAAACACCCTTCCACTTTTAGTTTTTATGGGTGTGACTACTTAAATTATCTCATATGAATGGAATCATATAGTATCCATCATTTTTTACTGGCTTATTTCAGGTGACATAATATTCTCAAAGAAGTTTATCTTAAAATGTGACAAGATTTTTTTAAAGGCTAAGTAAACTTTCATTGTGTGTATATATTATATTTTTTTATGTGTTTATAAATAAAGGAACACCTGGGTTGCTTTAGCCGTTTGGCTCTTGTGAATACTGGTACAGTAAACATAGATGTTCAAATATGTCTTTCAGGTCCTCTGTTGCATATTTTGGACATGGGATTTATTATTTGATATAATATTTTATGATAATTTTATTTTTAATTACTTGAAAAACATAAGATTTTAAATCAATGGCTGCATTCTTGTTTTTCACCAACAATCAATATGGGTTTCATTTTTATTGCATTATCAACAGATTTGGTATTTTTAAAAAACTGATAATGGCCATTCTGAGTGGTGTGAGGTGATTTTGTTTCTCATTGTGATTTTTATGCATTTCTCTACAAATTATAATATACTGTGTTCTTTCAATTGCTTTTTCTAATTTGTGTATCTTTTTTGATGAAAATTTAATTCAATTTTTTCCATTTCTAAAGGAAGTAATTCAACTTTATTGTTTGGTTTTAAGAGTTGTTTATATATTCATAATGTTAACTCCTGTCACATGTGATTTGCAAATATTTTCACTCATTAAAATAATACCACAGTTATGTATTTCTCTGTTCTTTGAACTGTGTATTTATCCCCTAAAGTGCTGGGTTTACCAATGTGAGCCACCATGTCTGGTCCCTTTTTTCTTTATAAATTATTAGCTCTCAGGTATTCCTTTACATGCAAAAAAATTAATATCTATAATGTTTTCTAAGTTTGCTGTTTTCTTACTGATTTTTTATTTGAATTTTCTGTTGATTGAAAATGAGGTCTTGATATCTACTTGATGTTTATTTTGTTGTTGTAAATTTCTTGCTTCACTTTTGTCAATATTTTCTTTCTATATTTTAAAGCACTACTGTTATATATGTATACATACAGATACATATAATAGCTACATGTTCCTGGTAAATTGATCCATTTTCCTATTATATAATATCAATCTTTGTCTCATGCTAGTACTTTATTTAAAGCATATCTAATATGACTACCTCACCCAATTGTGATTACTGTTTTCATACAATATAGATATTTTCCTCATTTATATTTTCAGCCTGTTTGACTCACTGCTAGCATGAGTTTTTTTCTTTTTTTTTTTGAGATGCAGTCTTTCTCTGTCCCCCAGGCTGGCGCACAGCAACCTCTGCCTCCCATGTTCAAGTGATTCTCCTGTCTCAGCCTTCTGCATAGCTGGGATTACAGGTGTGTGCCACCGTTCCTGGCTAATTTTTGTATTTTTATTTTTCTAGTAGAAGTAGGGTTTTACCATGTTTGCCAGGCTGGTCTCACCCTTCCAAAGTGCTGGTATTACAAGTGTGAGCCACTGTGCCACGCCTAAAATCAGTCTCTTGTAGGCAGCATATTGTATGATTTTTTTCTTAAGTCAGTCAGGCATTTTATTTATTTTTTTCTTTTCTTTTTTAATTAATTTATTTATTTAAGATAGGGTTTCACTCTGTCAATCAGGCTTGCTTATAGTGATGTTATCACAACTCACAGTAGCCTCAACTTCCAGAACTCAGATGATCCTCTTATTTCAGCCTCTCAAGTAGCTGGACTACAAGGATGTACAATCACACATTTTTTGGTATTTTTTTGTAGAGACAGGGCTTTGTTATGTTGCCTGGGCTGGTCTTGAAATCATAGGATCAAGTGTTCAGCCCACCTGGGGCTCCCAAAGTCCTGAGATTACATTTCTATTTATTAAGTAGTTTAGTTGACCAGGCTCGTTTGCTCACGCCTATAATCCCAGCACTTTGGGAGGCCAAGGCAGATGGATCACGAGGTCAGGAGTTCAAGACCAGCCTGGCCAAGATGATGAAACCCCGTCTCTACTGAAAATACAAAAATTAGCCGGGTGTGGTGGCACGCACCTGTAATCCTAGCTACTTGGGAGGCTGAGGCAGAGAACTACTTGAACCTGGGAGATGGAAGTTGCAGTGAGCCGAGATCATGCCACTGCACTGTAGCCTGGGTGACAGAGTGAGACTCTCCCAAAAAATAAAAACAGAAAAAAGTAGTTTAATTGATTGATATTTAAAATGATTGTTTTAAAAAATAAAGTTACTATTATCAGTTTTATTGTTTTATGTGTTTCTTATTGATGTGTTTTTCTTATTTTCTGTTTTCTTCCATTTTAATTTTAATTGTGTAGTGACATGCTTTATTTTTTAATGATTTTCATATATTTTATAAATTTTATCTTCATAATGGTCATAAAAAATGGAGATCACATAAGACAAATTATTTTATATTGTGTATTTATTAACAGATTAATATTTCATTTTTCATGTTCTTTTCTGAGACAGAGTCTTGCTTTGTTGCTCAGGCTGGAGTGCAGTGGTGTGTCAGCTCACTGCTCCTTCTGTTTTCCAGGTTCAAATGATTCTCATGACTCAGCCTCCCAAGGAGCTGAGGTGACAGGCATGTGCCATGACACCTGACTAATGTTTGTATTTGTAGTAGAGATGGGGTTCACAGTGTTGGTCAGGCTGGTCTCAAACTCCTGGCCTCAAGCAATCCACCTGCCTTGGCCTCTTAAAGTGCTGGGATTACAGATGTGAGCTCACACCTGGCCTTGTTTTTCATATTCTATAGAAATGTAAGGGTTTTATGCACCATCATTATGACAGTAAAGAATTCTGGCCAGCTGTGGTGCTCACGCCTGTAATCCCAGCACTATGGGAGGCCGAGGTGGGCAAATAATGAGGTCAGGAGTTCGAGACCAGCCTGACCAACATGGTAAAACCCCATCTCTACTAAAAAAAAAAAAAATACAAAAATCAGCCAGATGTGGTGCGTGCCTGTCATCCCAGCTACTTGGGAGGCTAAGGTTGCGGTGGGCCGAGATCGCAGCACTGCACTGCAGCATGGGCAGCAGAGCAAGCCTCCGTATCAAAAACAAAGAATGCTGTATATGTCTGCAGAGAGCTTTATGTTTATGTATATCTTTATGACGGTGTCCAGCATCATGTTATTTTTCAACATAATGGACTTTTTAAGCATTTTTTTCTATATGCAGTGTCTTACTTTGTTGCCCAGGCTGATCTTCAACTCGTGGTCTCAAGTGATCTGACTGCCTTGGCCTCTTAAAACTGTGGGATTAGAGGTATGAGCAATTGTGTCTGGCCATAATGTAGCATTTTTTATAGTACTTTGCTAGTGGCAGTGAACACTTTCACCTCTTTTTTATTTTCATTTATTTATTTTTTTGAGATGGAGTTTTACTGTTGTTGCCCAGACTGGAGTGCAATGGCACAATCTCGGCTCACTTGACCTCTGCCTCCCAGGTTCAAGGGATTCTCCTGCCCCAGCCTCCCACGTAGCTGGGATTACAAGCATGTGCCACCACGCCTGGCACACCTCTTATTTTGGAAAGTCTTTATATATTGTCTTTGAAGTAAAATAATTTTGTATCAAGTCTTACTGGTTAAAATTTTTTATTACCTTAAAATTTGGGAAGTTCTTTGCCTTTTTTGTCTTCAAGTAACCTCTGTATTGCTTTTTCCCTATATTCTTCTAATATTTCTTTCATGAATATATTGACATTCTTGATGGCATCTGGTTTTACATTCCATGTTTTAATTTTGTTTTGCAACTTAATAATTTTGTGTTACATGTTTTAGAGTATGCCACCTCACAAAATAATAGTATTTTGGTATTTTAGTTTATGTTTTAATTGTGTACGACAGTATTTAGCTCTGTGGAATTTAAGACAGTGCAGAACAAAATTAAATACGAATTAGCGCCGGGCACAGCGGCTCACGCCTGTAATCCTTGCTCTTTGGGAGGCCGAGGCGGGCAGATCATGAGGTCAGGAGATTGAGACCATCCTGGGTAACACGGTGAAACCCCATCTCTACTAAAAGCACAAAAAATTAGCTGGGCGTGGTGGCAGGCGCCTGTAGTCCCAGCTGCTTGGGAGGTTGAGGCAGGAGAATTGCTTATACCTGAGAGTCAAAGGTTGCAGTGAGACGAGATTGCACCACTGCCCTCCAGCCTGGGCAGCAGAGCAAGAGTCTGTCTCTAAACAAACTAAACCAAATATGAATTAACCATATTTATTGTCGACTGCCAGTATAATGATCTGTTTCCCTATGTAAATATTATTCATGTATTTTTTTATGACTTGTGTTTTTCTGGCATAGGTTTATTGTGAATGGTTGTTTACTTTTGTCTAGGTGAGCAGTCATAAGAATTCTCCAAATTTCAACATTTAGGTTGTTTTTTTTTTTGTTTTTTTTTTTTTTATAAAAGAGTCTTGCTTTTGTTGCCCAGGCTGGAGTGTAGTGGCCTGATCTCAGCTCACTGCAACCTCTGCCTCCCGGGTTCAAGCAATTCTCCTACCTCAGCCTCCTGAGTAGCTGGAATTACAGGTGCCCACTACCTCACCCAGCTAATTTTTGCATTTTTATTAGATATAGGGTTTCACCACATTGGCCAGGCTGGTCTCAAACTCCTGACCTCAGATGATCCACCCACCACAGCCTCCCAAAGTTCTGGGATTACAGGCATGAGCCACCACGCCCGGCTAACATTTAGTTATTTTTAAATCTATGTTTTTGCATGGGAGAAAAATGTTTGGATTGAAAGAAAATTCGAAAACTGTCATAACTCTATCTTTTTTAGGTATTATTGTTTATTTTTACTTGTGAAAAAAATGTAACAAAATTTACAATTAAGGATTTTTCCTTATTTTTTGAGACAGAATCTTGCTCTGTCAACCCAGGCTGAAGTGCAGTGGCGTGATCTTGGCTCACTGCAACCTCAGCCTCCCAGGTTGAAGTGTTTCTCCCTTCCTCAGCTTCCCAAGTAGCTGGGATTACAGGTGACTGCCGCCACACCCAGCTAATTTTTGTAGTTTTAGTAGAGATAGGGTTCACCATGTTGACCAGGCTGGTCTTGAACTCCTGACCTCAGGTGATCTGTCTGCCTAGGCCTCCCAAAGTGCTCGGATTACAGGCATTAGCCACCAAACCTGGCCAACGATCAAGTATTCTTAAATATTCAATTTAGTCATCTTAATTATATTGACATGTTATGCAACATATCCCTAGAATGTTTTTATTTTGCAAAGCTAAATCTCAGTACATATTAAACAACTACCAGTTTTTCCCATTTTGTCTGACTTTTTAAACACCACTCTGTTTTCTGTTTCTAGGAGTGTTTTATGTATCTGCTTTGTGTATCTCATACAATCTCTGTCTTTTTGTGGCTGGCTCATTTCATTTTGCATAATGTCTTCTAGCTTTATCTTTATAGTTGTTAGAATATTTCCTGCTTTTTAAATCCTAGGTGATATTCCAGTATTTCTATATTTCACATTATATCTCCTGAATGGTTTGGTGACAGAAATTTGCATTGTTTTTACTTACGTGCTTTCAATGATGTTGCTGCAATAATTATGGGTATGCAAATTACTCTTCTTATGATCAAATATGTGGAAGTTTATATAGGTACTGCATTCTACTTCATTAGCCAACTTTTTTACCTTTGTACTCATACCAGTTATTTAATTCTGTAACTTTGTAATGTGTTTTCAAATCAAGAACTGTAATGCCTTTAACATTACTTTTTTCTTTTTTTTTTTGAAAATTGTGTACTTTATTGTCTTTTGAGATTTTATATACTTTTGTAGTTCCTGTTTCTTCAAAAATGCAGTGAGAAATTTTGCATTACATTAAATTAGTAGATTAAGCATATGGCCATCTTCACAGTATTATTTCAATGTTTGAACAAGAGCATGCTCAAGAGTGTGTTGTTTAATTTCTACATATTTGTAAATTTTTAAGTTTTTTTCTATGGTTTTATATTCTCATTTCATTTTTGTTATAGAAAGTAATCCGTAAAAATTCAGTTTTCTGCCGGGCGCGGTGGCTCACGCCTATAATACCAGTACTTTGGGAGGCCGAAGCAGGTGGATCACGAGGTCAAGAGATCGAGACCATCCTGGTCAACATGGTGAAACCCCATCTCTGCTGAAAATACAAAAATTAGCTGGCTGTGGTGGTGCGTGCCTGTAGTCCCAGCTACTCGAGAGGCTGAGGCAGGAGAAGTGCTTGAACCCAGGAGGCGGAGGTTGCGGTGAGCCAGGATCGCGCCATTGCACTCCAGCCTGGGTAACAAGAGCGAAATTCTGTCTCAAAAAAAAAAAAAATTCAGTTTTATAAAATTTGTTAAGACTTCTTATCTGGCCTGCCAGGTGGTCTATGAAGAAGAATGTTGTATAGCTATTGAAAAGCGTGTGTATCTTAATGTTGAGAAGTCTTCTCTATAGTTTCATTAAATGTATTTGTTTTTTACTGCCTTTGAGTGCTCTCTTCCCTCATATTCTGTCTTACCTTTATTATAGAAAGTCGGGTATTGAAATATCCTACTATAATTATATTGCTCTCTATGTGTTTCATTTCTGTTATTCTGTCAATATTTGCTTTCTGTATTTGGAATCAGTGTGAGATACACACACACACATACAACACACGTGTATACAAATTTGTCACAGGTTCTTAGTAAATGAATCTGTTATTGTTTAATGTTTCTCTTTGGAGTTTTGACTTAAGGTATATTTTCTAAAATGTAACAGTTTTTGACTTAAGATGTACCTTGTGTAATTTTTTAGACATCTTCTGTTCTCATTTTGTTAATATTTGTGTAGAATGTATACATCCATCATGCCACTTTCAGTCTTGTTTTATAATTAGATCTCAGCTTACCCTTATAGAAAGTCAAGTTCGATCTTGGTTTTCAAAAATTTTAAATTAATTCCATTATTGAAAGTATGTCATTTTTGTTTGTTTGTTTGTTTTTTGGAGAAAGAGTTTTGCTCGTTACCCAGGCTGGAGTGCAGTGTTGCGATCTCGGCTCACTGCAACCTCCGCCTCCCGAGTTCAAGCAATTCTCCTGCCTTAGCCTTCTGAGTAGCTGTGGTTACAGGCACCCACCACCATGCCCAGCTAATTTTTGTATTTTCGGTAGAGATGGTGTTTCACCATGTTGGCCAGGCTGGGCTCGAACTCCTGACCTCTGGTGATCCACCTGCTTCAGCCTCCCAAAGTGCTGAGATTAAAGGCATGAGCCACTGTGCCTGGCCAAAAGTATGTCTCTTGATTTATTATATAGATATTTAAGTAAAGTTAACTATATATATATTCTTCTGAAACAGAAAGACTTGCTAACATTATTTTATTAATTCTTTAACTTGATTCTTGTCTCTTTGTACCTTTTCTCTCGTTCTTCCTTTGTGTCTTTTTGATTTTTGTATTTATATGCTTTTATTTCTTTCTTATTTTGTTTTGTGAATCTACACAAATATATTCTTTGTGGTTCCTTGGGGATTGCATAAAACCTCTACAAGATAAAACAGTATATTATAATGTAGTTAAAAAATCAACTTTATTTGCATACAAAAATTCTTATGCAGCTGCCCTCAACCTTGTCATTGAGGTTGCTCATTATATCTTTATATGTTACATATTCATTAGCAGATGTTTATTATAATTTGTATGCTTTTATCTTTCACATGTCAGAAAATAATTAAAAATACTTTCTGCACCATTATGATAATGCTACAAAATTATATTTTTGTGTACGTGCATATCTTTCCCAGAAAGTTACGTATTTTCATACGATTATGTGTTATTTTTCTTGCATCATGTCATTTTCAGTGGAAGGAACTCCTTTCAGCATCTTTGATATGTAGGGCATAGGCAGCGCCAAAATATATTTTCAGAATTTTCCCATTTGTTTATTTATTTTAAGATGGAGTTTCATTCTTGTTGCCCAGGCTGGAGTGCAGTGGCATGATCTTGGCTCACTGTAACCTCCATCTTGGGTTCAGGTGATTCTTCTGCCTGCGCTTCCCAGGTAGCTGGGATTACAGGTGTGCACCACCACACCTCGTTAATTATTTTTTGTGTTTTTAGTACAGATGGGGTTTCACCATGTTGATCAGGCTGGTCTCAAACTCCTGACCTCAAGTGATCCACTCGTCTTGGTCTCCCAATGTGCTGTGATTCCAGATGTGAGCCATTGCACATGGCCAAATTTTGTTATTTTGGAAGGTGTTTTACTTGGAAGGTATTTGGCAGGACAGTTGGTGATATTATTCTGACTTTACAGCTATTGTTTTCAGGACTTTGACTATAGCACAGTTCCTTTCTCGCCTGTGAAATTTTCTTGACATATTCACTGGCTATCTCATAAGACTGTTGTTATAAATCACACATCACTTTCATCTTGAAGTTCCCAAGATTCTCTTGTCTTTGAGTTTTGAAATTTTGCTTATATATGTTTGTTATAAATACCTTTGTGTGTATTGTAGTTTGTTGAGTGTCTTTATTTTACATTAATTTTTCTTTTAAATTTTTAATTTTTTTTTGTATTTTTACCTCCACAATTTCTGGTTTCTGCTCTTTTTTTTTTTTTTTTTTTTAGAAAAAGAGAGAAAAGGAGAAAGAAAGAAACAGCAAAAGAAAGAAAAAATGAAAGAGAAAGAGGAAGAGATTTTAGAAAAAGAGAGAAAAGGAGAAAGAAAGAAACTGCAAAAGAAAGAAAAAAA
>CAUYQU010071041.1:0-14391 GCA_963574635.1 Cheracebus regulus | reverse complement strand
CCCTCCCCTATTTCCCCCCAACAGACCCCAGTGTGTAGTGCTCCCCTCCCTGTGTCCATGAGTTCTCATTGTTCAACGCCTGCCTATGAGTGAGAACATGCGGTGTTTGATTTTCTGCTCTTGTGTCAGTTTGCTGAGAATCATAGTTTCCAGATTCATCCATGTCCCTGCAGAGGACATGAACTCATCCTTTTTGATGGCTGCATAATATTCCACTAAGAGACTCATACCACGACCTTCTGTCAACAGGCTCTCGCCAGATTTCTCAGTTCCTGCCGTAATTCAAATGTGAAAAATCCACCCCTTGGAAATACTTGTGACCAATGACACAGGTGTGGGAAGCTCCAGGCAGCCTCTGAGGATGGGTCAGGGGTCTGGAGGACGTTCATAGCGTGGGGACAATGTCTCATCACGCGCACGCGTTCCAGGCTGGGAGAGCGCGTGGTCAGGACTGGATGCTTCCGTCGAGCCTCAGGCCTCTCAACACAGAAAGACCAAGGACATTCTCCACCAGAGGCGGTTTCCATTGCAACTCCCACAGACACCGGAGTCTGCCAGGAAGGTTGTGTTTTCTCTGAGTGTCTTTCTGGTCACAGACCTCAGCCAGCCACGCCCTCTCGTTCTGAGATACACCTGTGGTCAAGGGATGTGGGCTCACGTGTGTCATCATGGCACTTTGGGAGGCAGAGGCGGGAAGATTGCTTGAGGCCAGGAGTTTGAGACCAGCCTGGACAATATACTGAGACCCCATCTGTCTAATTTTTGTTTTAATTAATGGGGATGGTGCTGTGTTTCTGGGGTCCCAGCTACTTGGGAGGCTGAGGCGGGAAGATCGCTTAAGCCCAGGAGTTTGAGCCGGGGCAACATAGCAAGACCCAATCTGAACATAATTTTTTTTTTAAATTAACGGGGCATGATGTCACACTCCTGTGGTTTCACTACTTCAGAGACCCAGGCAGAAGGATCCGTTGAGCTCAGGAGTTCAAGACCAGCCTGGGCAACATAGTGAGGCCCCATCTCTACAATTTTTTTTTTGTTTTGAGACAAAGTCTCACTCTTGCGCCCAGGCTGGAGTTCAGTGGCACGATCTGAGCTCACAGCAAACTCCACCTCCTGGGTTCAAGCAGTTCTCCTGCCTGAGCCTCCTGAGTAGCTGGGACTACAGGTGCCTGCCACCACGCCTGGTTAATTTTTTGTATTTTTGGTAGACACGGGGTTTCACCGCGTTGGCCAGGCTGGTCTCGATCTCCTGACCTCACTATCAGTCCACGTCGGCCCCTAAAAGTGCTGAGGTGAGAAGCGTGGAAATTTTAGAAAGCTACTGTGGCATGGTGGCACGCATCTGTGGTGCCCGCTGCCAGGCAGGCTGAGGTGTGAGGATGGCTGGAGCCCTGGAGCTTGAGTTTGCAATGAGCTACGGATGACAATTCCCTTGTCCTGCAGCCTGGGTGACAGAGCGAGATTCCGTCTCAAAGCAACACAGACAGAAACAGATGTGGACCAAAGCAGGAAGTCTCCCTGCAAAGGCAAAGTCAGGCTATGGGGTCACAGTCGGGCAGGTGCAGACGGAGACGGCTTTTTGGAGGATTGGACACATCACTGGCCAAGTGTCATTTTCCTGTTCCTCCACTCTGGCAAAGACCTCCTGAAAACCACCGGCGAGATCCTTTTCCTCCCAAAAGACACCCTGGGATTGGAGCAGAGAGAAAATTCCTTCCCAGGGAGCTCTCTCTGTCTCTCCGACCAGAGCAGCTGTGGCAGGCGTCGTCACAAGAGGCTCCGTAATAACTTCCCTTCATCAGGTTCCAGCAATCAGCCTGGAAAATTGTCCCATATGTCGGAGGAGCAGGCGGGGGTGTGGGGTGAGCTTTGGGACAGGGGCCACACGGAGGTTGCCGTCTGGCTGCAATTACCTGCACACGGCGGGAGTCCGGGGGTAGTTTGGGGAGTGCGCTCGGAAATGACTGACTTTGCCATGGCCGGGGGTGACACCCTGGCCAAAGTCTGTTCACACATGTTCCCCAAGGAGGAACCGTGTCATCTTGGCGGGTATGGACCGTCTCCGCTGCATGTGTGTCTTTATTTTTAGTTATTGATTTATTTTGAGGCGAGGTCTCGCTCTGTGGTCCAGGCTGGAGTGCAATGTGGCGATCTCAGCTCACTGCCGCCTCCGCCTCCCGGGTTCAAGGGATCCTCCTGCCTGAGCCTCCCCAGTAGCTGGGATGACAGGCACATGTCACCATGCAGGGCTAATTTTTGTATTTTTAGTAGAGATGGGGTTTGTCTATGTTGCGCAGGGTGGACTTGAACTCCTGACCTCAGGTGATCCGCCCGCCTTGGACTCCCAAAGTGCTGAGATGACAGGTGTGAGCCACTGAGCCTGGCCACTTATTATTATTATTATTATTATTATTATTGATATTATTGGTGTTTGTTTACTGACAGTGTCTCTCTGTGGCCAGGCTGGAGCGCCGTGACTCGATCTCAGCTCCCTGCAGCCTCTGCCTCCCGGGTTCAAGCCATTCTCTTGCCTCAGTCTCCCCAGTAGCTGAGACTAGAGGCACCCGCCACCATGCCTGGGTAATTTTTTTATTTTTACTAGACACGGGGTTTCACCATGTTGGCCAGTGTGGTCCCGAACTCCTGACCTCAGGTGATCTGCCCGCCTCAGCCTCCCAAAGTGCTGGGATCACAGGTACGAGCCACCACGCCCGGCCTGGACCCGTCCACAAAAAGTAAAAAAGGTTAAGTGTTAAAAAAAAAAAAAAAAAAGGCAAAGCACTAGAGGACTTTGTGAATGACTCACACCGAGCAGCTCAGTGAATGCCACTGGAGAGACACGCATACACTGTCCCCCAAAAGGAAAACATTTACTGTCAGCGTCTAAATCATGATTCGACAAGACATTTCTTGGAAGTCAGAAACGTGAAGCCGCAGTTGGCCGCGTGAAGAGCCCCAGATGTAAACGATTACAGCACCTGAGAATTAAACTGGTTTCCCATGTCCAGTTCCACCCCTGGGGAAAGGACTTGATTTGAAATTGTAATTGGCCAATGTCGCTTTGTGTGGAAACGCATGGCGTGCCGTTGACGTGTGGAGTCACCAGGAACAATGTTTGGGAGAAGCCTCCTCTTTGTGAGTTTCTGGGACAGGAAGTGGCTGTGTGTCCACCCCACCCACCGAAAGCTCCAGCTTGTTCCAGAAGGCTCCTGCTGCCTGCCCTGTTTGCGTTCTTTCTCTGCGACGTGGCAGTCACCCTGCACTCCAGCCTGGGCAACAGACGGAGACTCCATCTCATAAAACCAAAATGTCTCACATGCACTCCCAGCAGTTTGGGAGGCCGACGTGGACGGATCACCTGAGGTCGGGAGTTCGAGACCAGCCTGGCCAACAGGGTGAAACCCCGTGTCTACTAAAAATATTAAAAATTAGCCAGGTGTGGTGGCGGGCGCCTGTCATCCCAGCTACTCAGGAGACTGACGCAGGAGAATCCCTTGAACCCGGGAAGCTGCAGTGAGCCGAGATCACGCCACTGTCCTCCAGCCTGGCGACAGACCCAGACTCCTTAGACTGCTCAAAGGTCGCCAGAAACCAAAATCAGATTTTCTCGTACAGACATTCATCATGATACAGGAGTTGCTATTGGTTTTATATCTGAGCAGGATACATAATTTGCGACATGTAACAGATAACCGTATAGGAACATATATTAAAATGCTACCATCTTTTTCTTCCAGTTGGGACATATTTTCAATAAAAAATAAAAAATAAAAAGCCAGGTGGGGTGGCTCACGCCTGTCATCCTAGCACTGTGGGAGGCCGAGGAGGGCGGATCACCTGAGGTCACGAGTTCAAGACCAGCCTGGCCAACATGGTGAAACCCCGTCTCTACTAAAAACACAAAAATGAGCCGGGCGTGGTTGTGGGTGTGTGTCATCGCAGCTACTCGGGAGGCAGAGGCCGGAGAATCGCAAGGAACGTGAGCCGGGAAGAAGACTGGGTGCTGGTGAGATGAGTTACTTCTCCAATCAATGAATGTTTGGTTGACGGATCCCCCCAAAACACATCCTTAGAGCCATATCCTTAATTCTCACCCTATCGCACAAGAGAAACACATGTCTCTTTCATTGGATGTGGAATTGCGTCTACACTGTACACACAGGAGCTGTTGACCTGCAGCCCTCCCTATGCGGTGGTTCAATCTGTTTGGCCTTTCCAGTGTGTTCCTCGTGAAATAGGGACTCATTTCGGGGTCTTCCCATGTTAGACAGTGACAAATGACTAATGCTTCCACTTGAGCTCCTTAATGAGGAGAGAGAGGGCCTCTGGGGCTCCCACCGATGCACACGCATAAACGAGGGTTGGGTGTTTACAGCGTCAACAGTGGATGTTTACAAAAACAGATTTGTCATGATGTGTCTCATGGAGAATATGGATAGAAAATCAAAGCGTTCTAAAGCAGGCAAAGCACTCCCTCCCGTCCTGAAGCCTCTTTAATTAATTTAAAGACTTTCTCATTGAAAAGCACAAATGAAAATCCTTATTAATCAGGGAAGCTTTCATGGTGCCATGAATCATCTCTTATGTAAACTACTGTCTCCTCTTGCAAACTGGGTGTTTGATTATAGCGGTGTGATTTATTTCTCTAAATGGATCTATTTGCTCTTGAAACTCACACCAAGGCATTGGAGGCCTTGTGGTAAATAGCCCTCTGATGGCCAGAGGTGCGAGGCAGCACGGGTCCCTCTCCCTACGACTTTTCTTGTTGTGTAATCTTGGAAATGGTTGTTGAGGGGATTGCAGGGGACTCCAGAGCATAGAATATGAAAGTGGGTGGTGAAATGAGGAGCTTGTAGCTGCTCTATGGTGGTACACTATCATTCAACACAGCAATCCACACTGCAGGATGAAATGCCCACCATTGGTGCACGTGGGGAGATCCTGCATCTCTTGAAGGGTGGCTTTGAAGCTTGTATAATGCACATTGGCGAGTGAAAAAAAAAATGAGGATGCAAACATTTGCACGTGAAAGAGATGACATCAGGAAGACTCAGCCCCATGACTCCATGCCCACCCCCCGCCCGCTCATTTTAAGACCACTCTTATAACCCAAGGTCTCTGACAACATCCAGCCTCTGGTGCACCCAATGTCCAATGGCAAAGCCCATCATTTTGATGAATTATGACTATTTATTATCCATCTCTAAAAAGAAAACAAGTTGAGATTTATTATGACATTGGAGCTGCAAGAAAGGAATTGAAACGGACAACTCTCCTTGCTTCTCTGTCTACACAGCAGGCAGTGGCCGGCGTTTTTGATACCCGTCCCACCTCTCACTTTTATACCCAGCTCATGTATCCTGCAGCTTCGGATTCATTCGGTGTGTTCACATCTTTGCCTGCTGAGTAGGGCCAGCCTTCCCTTCTTAAATAGGAATACTTCTATTCTCCAACAAAACGCTGATGAGGACCACCAAGGTGCCCCAGGGATTGTCTACTTTCTACCCTTAAGCTGCTGACCCCATTGTATTATATTCACCTGACTTCTTTTGAGGATAAGGTTTCTGAGTTTTAGTCTTTGCTGTGTACCTATCCCAAGGTCTTCTGACACCTGAAGACCCTGCAGAAGACTCTGGCTCGGGGTTTCCTCACTTCAGCAATATTAACACCGACACTGTCTTCATCGGCACGTGCCACTGTAACAAAACACCACAGACTGGAAGTCGGAAATTGGAATGACAGGATAGTTGGGTTCCTGGCTTGCATGTGGCTACCTTCTAACTGTATCTTCACATGATAGGAAGTGATGGATACATTAAAGTAATTCCTCAAACAGGGCACGCCGTGTCTTCCTGCTCTTTAGTTTCTGGAAGGCGTGGCTTACTTGATTCCTGGTTTGCTTAATGGACATGCCTGGGCACGCTCAGGCACGTCTTAGCTTTCAGCACATACCTTTCCTTATTTAGACATGCTCTTCCTTACTAAGCTTTTTCGCAATAAAGTCCTCCCTAGCTTTGTTCCCCCTTGCCTTTACTTATTTAGAAAAGTTTTTTTTTTTTTTTTTTTTTTCAGACAGAGTCTCACTCTGTCCCCAGGCCCCAGGCTGGAGTACAGTGGTGCAATCTCAGCTCACTGCAACCTCCACCTCCCGGGTTCAAGCAATTCTCCTGCATCAGCGTCTCGAGTAGCTGGGACTACAGGTGCATGCTAATTTTTGTATTTTTTTTTAGTAAAGATGGGGTTTCTCCATGTTGGCCAGGATGGTCTCGATCTCCTGACCTCATGATCCCCCCATGTCAGCCTCCCAAAGTGCCGGGGTGACAGGCGTGAGCCACTGCGTCTGATTTGACTCCTGTGTTTCTATGGCCAAAAAAGCGTGCGCATCATCAAACACAGGTTCTCTTTCCTGGAACACTTCCTTCCATATTCCAGAAATAATGTGGAATATTTCCTTCCGGGAGACCACATGCAGTGGCTCACGTCCGTCATCCCGGCATTTTGGGATTCAAGGTGGGAGGATTGGTTAAACCCAGGCGTTCAAGAGCTGCCTGGGCAACTAGGGAGACTTTGTCTCTGCAAAAACTTAAAATCTTAGCCAGATATGGGGGTGCACATTGGTCGTTCCAGCTACTCAGGAGGCTAAGGCAGGAGAATTGCTTGAACCCGGGCAGTAGAGGTTCCAGCCTGGGTGACACAGCCAGACCCTATCTCTCTGCCTCTCTCTCTGTGAAAAAAAAAAAAAATAAGAATATTTCCTTCCAAAATGCAAAACCTGGGCTTCCCCAAAATATCGTTTCCAGGGAAATTTCTTATTTTTTCTTTTCTTTCCTTTTTTTCTGTTTTTTTTTTTCTTTTTTCTTTTTTTGATATGCAGTCTCACTCTTGTTCAGGCTGGAGTGCCGTGGTGCGATCTCGGCTCACTGCAACCTCCGCCTCCCAAGTTCAAGCAATCCGCCAGCCTCAGCCTCCCGAGTAGCTGGGATTACACGCGCCCGCTGACACGCTCAAATAATTTTTGTGTTTTTAGTAGAGACGACGTTTCACCATGTTGGCCAGGCTGGTCTCGAACTCCTGACCTCAGGGGATCTGCCCACCTCGGCCTCCCAAAGTGCTGGGATTATAGGCATGAGCCACCATGCCTGGCCGGTTTTTTTTTGTTGTTGTTGTTAAAAGATGTTCTTCTCCAGCGTTTCATAAATTCAAAGTCCTTGTTTTCTGTGTTGAGTCTGTGAATTGAGCTAGCTTCGCACCTGCATGAATTCCACTGGTCAAGAACTTAACAACTTACCTATATTTCACCCAAAGCTGTGTACAGTTTAACGTGACCTCCATAAAATGTGCCTTTTTTTCTTCTTTCTTTTTATTTTTATTTTTTTCTGAGAACAGGATTGCAAGGTAATGCTTAGATTTTTGTCCCGGCCAAAATGGACCTGGCTCTGTGAAACAACCTGATTCTCTTATGTTTTATGATTATTTTTTTAAACACCTCTCTAGGGAGCTGCGTGATCACTTAATTATTTATAGATTAAAGAGCATTGTCACTAATTAACACTGTTGTTCTTGGCAGTGTGTGGAGTTGCTGGCTTTGAAGTTTGTCTGATCTTGCATTTTGGGAATTCCATCCTCCGTGAGAGTTGGCATAGTTTTGGAATTGGGAACCTGTGCTTCGAAGCAATTATCTAATGGACTGCGATGGTGTGTGTCTGCTATCTGCGTACGCGTTTCACTGTACCCCTTCCTTTTTTTTGCTTTTTGTTTTTGTTTTGAGACGGAGTTTCGCTCTTGTGGCCCAGGCCGGAGTGCAATGGCACGATCTCAGCTCACTGCAACCTCCGCCTCCAGGGTTCAAGTGATTCTCGTGCCTGAGCCTCCCCAGTAACTGGGATTACAGTCGCCCACCACGACACCCAGCTAATCTTTGTTCTTTTAGTAGAGACAGTGTTTCACCATGTTGGCCAGGCTGGTCTCGAACTCCTGACCTCAAACGATCTGCCCTCCTCGGCCTCCCAAATTGCTGGGATGACAAGCATCAGCCACCACACCCAGCAAACAGTGTTTCTTTTGGAAACAAAACAAAACACAACAAAAGGATGGGAAATATTCGATTAATAAACAGCCTCACACACACTCCCCGGTGGGTTGAAGGAAGGCACTCTTCCAAAAACAGAAATTGGCAAAATATGCTACCGTCCACCGTGCCCCTGAAGGGAGTGGTACAGAGAGACCCCATCTCTACGTAAAATAAAAATAAAATTAGCTGGGCGTGCTGGGGCTCACCTGTCATCCCAGGTCCTTGGGAGGCTGAGGCCGGAGGATGGCTTGAGGCCAGAGAGTGAGCTGTGACTGCACGGGTGCGTTCAAATAAAAAAGAGAGAGAAAACGACAAAAAGAGGAAATGAAATTGCCCCTCCTTGAAATACAAATGTGTGTGTGTGTAAACATTAAAAAATTACAGGGAAATAATTAAAATGTGTGACGGAGTAATTGATACTCCCACCAGCAGTGTAAAAGCGTTCCTATTTCTCCACATCCTCTCCAACATCCGTTGTCTCCTGATTTTTAATGATTCCCGTTCTAACTGGCGTGAGGTGGTATCTAAATGATAAACATTTTTTCATATGTTTCTTGGCCTGATCTACGGAGTTAGGAATGTCATCTGTTCAGAAGTCTAAAAAAAAAACAACAAGAATGTCATTTGATAAAAAAATCAATCTAAAGACTCCATGGCAGTTATACATCATATAATAACATTTATATTCAGATAATGTAGAATAAAGTACATTTTATATATAATAAAACTTTGATATATATACATTACGTTAGATATAATAAAAATTTATATAAACTTTTTATATAGTAAAAAATAAATATAAAATATTATATAATGTGATGTATGTATAATCAAACTTTTATTATATTATCAGATTTATTATTAAAACTATAAAAAATAAAAATTTATATGAACTTTTATTATATATAAAGTTTATATGAACTTATATATAGTTTATAAATATAGTTTTTATATATAAACTTTTATTATCTCTAACATAAACTTTTATATAAAATTTATATAAACTTTTGTTATATGTAATTTATATATACTTGTATATATAATGTATAATAGCATATTATAATGTAAAATTTATATTTATTTATAATAGCATCAATTATTTATAATAGCCTAAAATATATTTAATCATAGTATAACAGCATAAACGTCTAATATTCATAATAGCATGAAAACATCATATTAAAGAAAAAAAACTGACCAAGGTGTACGTACCTAGTTGGATACCGGTAAAATTTTACTGAGAGAAATAAAATAGAGCAGAAATAAATGGTGATATACGCCTCACCAGGTATTCTGCCTCTGTAATCTAACTTTATCATATTAGTGTTTGCAAAGCACCTCACACACTCCAGGGGCTTAAAAACGGTGAACTCAGCCGGGCACTGTCGCTCAAGCCTGTTATCTCAGCACTTAGGGAGGCCAAGGCAGGTGAATCACCTGAGGTCAGGAGTTCGAGACCAGCCTGGCCAACATGGAGAAACCAATGCTTCAGCCTCCCACGTAGCTGGGATCACAGGCAGCTGCCACCGATCTGGCTAATGATTATTATTAATTTTTTTTTGCATTTTTAGTAGCGATTGGGTTGCAGCCTGTTGGCCAGGCTGGTCTCAAACTCCTGACCTCGTGATCTGCCCACCTCGGCCTCCCAAAGTGCTGGGATCACAGGCGTGAGCCACCATGCCTGTGTGGCCTGGAGTTTTAAGACGGATCAGGAACAGACCAGGACCCCAAGAGAGCAAGCTTTGCGTCAGACAAAGACTTCAATAATTGCAAGCTGCAGAGAGAGGAGTTGGGACGAGCGTCTGAGGTCCGTGTTCCTGAGGGGTTCTGCACTGGGGTTTTTAAAGGGATCACGAAGGGCTGCAAAGCTGGGGTCATTGACGGGTTGTGGTCACAGTGTGGGGGTGAAGCCATCTGCATGTGGGAATTGAAGTTTTTGGTGTGTTTGCTCCTGCGGGAACCTTCACACCAGCTGAGGTCAGCAGCTGCCATGCAGGGAAAATGAAACGTTTAAGATAGTGCTCAAGTTGTTATGGATAGAGAGGGAAGAGGAGCCATAAAAGGGGATGGACGTGATTCCGGGATCACCACGACCGTGCAGCTTCAAGGAACCAGCTCACAAACAAAGGTGAGCCCAGGACCATTCTCATTTCTCCTCCTCCCTTTTTCCCTGGTTAATTTTATGGAGTTTATAGGGACGGGTTCAATAACCCCAATGACGGAGGCACCTGTGAGGCAATTGGCTGGAAGGGAAACTGAGGCACACAGAGGGAAGGGGGTGAGCGGCAGGACCTCGGAGCTGCAGGGGTGTGAACCCGGGTTTCCATTCTAGTCCCACCCTGTGATTTGTGTGTTTGTTTTTGTTTTGCTTTGTTTTGAGCTGGATTTTTCATTCTAGTTGCCCAGGCTGGAGTGCAATGGCATGATCTCGGCTCACTGCAACCTCCACATTCTGGGTTCAAGTGATTCTCCAGCCTCAGCCTCCCGAGTAGCTGGGATTACAGGCACACAGCACCACACCCGGCTGATATTTGGTATTTTTAGTACAGATGGGGTTCCATCATGTTGGCCAGGCTGGTCTCAAACTCCTGACCTCAGGTGATCCACCCACCTCGGCCCCCGAAAGTGCTGTGATGACAGGCGTGAGCCACTGCCCGGGCCCTCCCATGTCTTTAACACTGGCATGGGTGCTACCTGACTCCATCATTCTCTGCGGTGACATTGTTCCTGGGTCCTTCCTGGGCTGAACTTGGTACTGGGGGATCCCAAGACCAGAGAGTCTGTTGCATGGATTTCATAGAAATCGCCCTAAAGCCCTGTCTGGCCAAAACAGTGAAACCCCATCTCTGCTAAAAATACACAAATCAGCCAGGTGTAGCAGGGTGCACCTGTCCTCCCACCTACTAGGGAGGCTGAGGCAGAAGAATCCTTTGAACCTCAGAGGTGGAGGTTGTCGTGAGCGGAGATCGTGCCAGTGCACTCCAGTGTGGGCGGCAGAGTGAGACTCTGGAAACAGAGAGAGAGAAAAAGAAAGAAGGAAAGAAAGAAGAAAAGTAGAAATAAATAAATAAAGAAAGAAAGAAAGAAGGAAAGAGAAAGAAATAAAGAAAGAAGAAAAGAAAGAAAGAAAAAAGAAAGAAAGAGGGTGATAGAGCGAGACTCTGGAAATAAAGAAAGAGGAAACAAGGACGGAGAGTGAGACAGAGAGAGAGAAAACGAAAGAAAGAAAGAAAAAGAAAGAGAATTAGAAGAAATAAAGAAAGAAAAGAAAAAGGAAGGAAGGAGGAAGGGAGGGAGGAAGAAAGGAAGGAGAGAGAGATGGAGTCATTGAGGTTTTCTTCCCCGCTCACTGCAGCCTCCACCTCCCTGGGCTCCCGCGATCCTCCTGCGCCAGCCTCCCGAGCAGCTGGGAGCGCAGCTGTGCACCGCCATGCCCGGATAATGTTTCTATTTATTTATTTGTTTTCGTGGGGTGGGGTGTCCGTGTATTGTCCACGCGGGTCTCCAACTTCCAGGCTCAGGCAATCCTCTGAGCTCTTCCTCCCAGAGCGCTGGGATTGCAGGTGTGAGCGGCCCACCCCACACCACAGAGCTGTTTTGAGATGGAAGAATTCCTGCTTTACTTCGTCCCCCAGGGCAGCACAACGTCTCCGCCAGTTCAAGGAGACTCTCCTCTCCTTTTGGGGAATTTTCTTGCTTCATTTTTTTTTAAATTTTTGTAGAGACAGAGACGGTCTCTCTACGTCAGCCATGTGGGTCTCAATCTTCCAGACTCAAAAAATAATCTTCCAGCCTCAGCCTCCCAACGTGCTGGCTGACAGGCGTGAGTCTGTGCACCCGGCCCTCTTATTTGCTTTGTTGACTCGCTCCGGATTCCCCTCTCCCCAGGTGGAAACTTAAAACACAGGCAAGACCATCTCCAGTCTCTGCCAAAATGAGTCCTGGGAAGATTGAGACACTGGAAATGAAGACTGGAGTTCTCCTTAGCACAAGGAAGACACATGTCACGACCGGCCGTGGAGGCTCAGGCACTTTGGGAGGCCAAGGCGGGCGGATCCCCTGAGGTTGGGAGTTCAATGCCAGCCTGGCCAACATGGTGAAACCCCGTCTCTAGTAAAAATACAAAAATTACCTGGGCACGGTGGCGGGCGCCTGTCATCCCAGCCTCTCGGCAGGGCTCAGGCAGGAGAATCCCTTGAACCCGGGAGCTGGAGTTTGCAGTGAGGCGAGATTGTGCCATTGCTCTCCAGCCTGGGCAACAGAGCAAGACTCCATCTCAAAATAAATAAATAAATAAATAAAAGATAAATTACTGAGGTGAGATGGGCTTGGATAAGAGAGGACCCACTGAGGTTTTCAAGGTCGGTGTTGTCGGGTCTCCATCTGCTGTGCGGACCGCTTTGGGAGGCCAAGGCGGGCGGGTCACCTGAGGTTGGGAGTTCGAGACCAGCCTGAGCAACATGGTGAAATGCTGTGTCTACTAACATTACAAAACTTAGGCTGCCGTGGTGGCGGGCGCCTGTCATCCCAGCTACGCAGGAGGCTGAGGCCGGAGGATCGCTGGAACCCGGAAAGTGGAGGCTGCAGTAAGCTGAGAAATTGCAGAGGGGAGATGGGGTGAACATGAGAGGACCCAGTCACGGCTCTCAGGCTCTGTTTCGGTGCATTCCTGTCTGTTCTGCCTCCTGGCAGCCTGTGTCTCTGCAGAAAACGTTCCACCATCCCCAGAGGGGACCGTCCTCCCAGCCATCCAAGCCTCTGATGTCTACAACCTCCGCTTAAAACAGACCCTGCTCCTGTAAAACGCTCCAGCTAAAGACCTCTCAGTGATTTCCGAACACTGGAAGTTCACAGTAAATATCATCTTTGTTTTCTCATTTTTTTTACACCATTGATTGAAACACCCCTGACAGCTGCAAGGCGATCCTGTGTCCACGGCGAACGGCCTGTCAAGTGCTGTCTGCGTGGAGACGGTCAATTATGCATGATCCAATGTTTTCCGGGCTTTTAATTGAATCACTGCTCTCAAACTTGTTATTTTTAATTTACTACATTTGATTTCTGACACCAGCTCCCGCACATCATCAATTATGCATCCGGGGAGGCTTGGTTTGTACGGGTGATTAAAAAAAAAAACTAATTAGGCAAGATTAAAAAAAAAAAAAAAGGAATACACAGACCTCTTCACTGCGGGCATGTTCCTGGTTAAAGGAGGCTGATTCCGCTGCAAATGCCTCTTTCTGTTTCCGAGACATTATGTTCGGCTTCGTACAATGCGATTGATTTTGACAGATGAGAGGGAAAACGCTGCTCGTCCCGAATATACTGGATATATATTTCTTCCAGGACCCACCAAATGTCACTGGTGTTTGCTTTGGCCCCGTGATGGCGTTGACACAGGACTGTGTGGCCAGCAGAGGAAAGGCAGAGTCTCTGGCCTTTGAAGCACAGGGGGAAACAAGGTTAACTTTTTGCAAAAAGGCACCCCACATCCAGAGACGTGCTGTATTATTATTATTATGTGTTTTCGAGATGGGGTCTGGCTATGTTGCCCCGGCTGGAGTGCAGTGGTGTGATCTCGGCTCACTGCAGCCTCCGCCTCCCGGGTTCAAGTGATTCTCCAGCCTCCGCCTCCCGAGTAGCTGGGATTACAACCATGCACCTGCATACTCAGGTAATTTTTGTATTTTTAATAGAGACGGCTTTCTCCATGTTGGCCAGGCTGGTCTCGAACTCCTGACCTCAGGTGATCTGCCCGCCTCGGTTTCCTCAAGTTCTGGGATGACAGGCTCAATGATCACATCTTTGTTCACTGGAACATTCCAGTGCGTTTACACCCTCAGCTGGGGTTTGTCATTGCATCTTCTCTGTCCCAGATATTGTACTCACGCTTGGGGAAACGATCACCTTTACACACCGACATCTGTTGTGAATTGAATTTTTGTTTGGTTAAAATACACGTGAAGGTCGTACCTGCTGGTGCCTGTGGACGGGGCATCGTTGGAAATAGGGAGTTTGCGGGTGTCGTGGAGTCCAAATGGGGTCACGCTGGAGTTGGGGGTGGGGTCCGTAAATCCAATCAGTCACGTCCTGGTGAAAAGAGGGAAGTTTACAGACACTTAGAGCAGAGAAGGCCACGTGCAGACAGAGGCGGAGGCTGGAGTGATGGGGCCACAAGTCCAGGGATGCTGGAGTGTCCCTAGGACCTGGGAGAGGCAGGAAGTGTCCTCCCCTAGACCCTCCAGGGGGAGCTGGATACTAGTGTAGAGGACTGAACAGTGGTTCTCCTAAAAACTGTGTATACATCCTCACTCTCATAG
>CAUYQU010071038.1:0-33001 GCA_963574635.1 Cheracebus regulus | reverse complement strand
TACAATAGCAAAGACCTGGAACCAACCCAAATGCCCATCAATGATAGACTGGACAAAGAAAATATGGCACATATACACCACACAATACCATGAATCCATAAAAATTATGAGTTCATGTCCTTTGTAGGGATATAGATGAATCTGGAAACCAGCATTCTCAGCAAACTGACACAAGAACAGAAAACCAAACACCACATGTTCTCACTCAGGTGGGTGTTGAACAATGAGAACACATGGGCACAGGGAGGGGAACATCACACACATCTGTTTGTGGGGTGGGGAACTGGGGGAGGGACAGTGGGGTTGGGGAGGTTGGGGAGGGATAACACTGGGAGAAATGCCTGATGTAGGGGTTGGGGGGATGGAGACAGCAAACCACTATGGCATGTGGGAACCTATGCAACAATCCTGCAAGATCTGCACATGTACCCAGAACTTGAAGTACAATAAAACAAACAAAAAAAAGAATTAAGTGAGATAGTATGTTCAAAAACTATAAATATTAACTATTTTTTTCTGGTTAACATATACACTCATATGAATTATCATAGGCAAAGTATAACTCAGAGTAAAAATAATATAGTGACCCAAGAAATATAGTAAACATAGCAAAGTACAATTTATATTTTATATTCTTTGCAAAGAAAAGTTTAAGTAATTTCCAGTGCTGGTAAAGGTACTATGAAATTGTGATTTCAGTACTACTCTGCTGGTAAACCATGTATAAGTTTTTTAACATACAATTTCATGGATCATGTAATGTTCACATCTTTGAATGTAATAGTTCACTTTTGCAAATATATCAAATGGAAAAACCAGTAAAGATGGAGAAAGCTACAGATATATTTATCCATCGCAATATTTTTTGAAAAAGAAAAATAAATGAATTTAATATCTACCAGTAGCACAATAAAAATAAAATAATATGCATTTATTATTTGAACTCCTGAGCCCAGGAGTTCAAGACAAGGTTGGGCAACATAGTGAGACCCCCATATCTATTATTTAAAAAAAAAATAGAAAAAATACTGTGTAATCACTTCAACTCGGGAACTTGCCATATGAAAGCATACTGGCAGTCAAATAACAAGCATGCTACTTTTGTTATCCTAATAAGGTTATGAGTGATGTCTCTTTTTCTGCACAGGTTGAAGTAAGGAGAGGGTTGTGAGCATCACTCAGTTGGGACTGTGGCATGTCTCAGTATCCATGGTTAAAGAAGACACATTTTGAAAATTTCACCCTAGTCTGGCCTCCCTTTTTCATGTATTAAAAACTGAGGTCCACAGAGTTTAATAACTTGCCCAAGTTCAAATTCAATTTCCATTTGAGACCTATGAAAGTGTTTCTTGAGACATATTACTGTTAAATTATGACACAATCACAGAGTCAAATAGACCTTAGGCAGGGGGTCTATTATACTATATTTAAGCAAATCAAGCTTAAATTTACACCTCTTCCTCACATCAAGATTCTCTTCCATTTTTGAAGAGCTCAAAAGAATCACCTCTCTTTGCTAATGACAAGATACAACAAACTTTATTACTAGAGCTATCCTTTGTGTAATTACCAAAGCCCTCATGGTACTGTATTAACATGTTCTACTTTGCTATATCACCATAAAATTACATGCCTTATGTATAGTATTAGAAAATAGCTGGTTATCATTCTTCATGAAAGTCCTTGGTCTACTTGTAAAGTATATTTATTAAATCACTCCTGAAAGATTTTGTCCAAACATAAAATCAATATAACATGTATATGTTAACTAATGATAATCTTTATTTATTTATTTATTTAGATAGGATCTTACTCTGTCACCCAGGCCTAAGTGCAATGGCACGATCTCCGTTCACTGCCACCTCTGCCTCCCAGGTTCAAGTGTTTCTCCTGCCTCAGTCTCCCGAGTAGCTGAGACTACACGCATGTGACACTACCAAGTGGGTACAAAGTAAAGGCTACTTATTACTAGATCAGTTTTTCTCATTTCACATTAAGATATAAAAATTTTACAGTAAAAATTTATTTATACCATGTAAGCTAGAACAATGTAAGTTAAACTATACTGGAATTATTTTAGGTTAAGTATATAATTTTTAACACGGCTTTCTAGGGCAACAAATAAAGTCAAAGGTAGATTTGATGTGACAATTTACTTTTACAGCTAATTTTTTATATGGCATAGAAGGAACAAGGTTTGAGAAACCATGCATGATAATTTTATAAAAGTTATAGCAGAAAATATAAAGTAGAACAAATTTCCACTTATTCATTTTCAAACAGCCTTTTCATATTAGTCCAGAAGTCTTGAGAACTAAGGCTAATAAAATCTTCAAGTGTGGGAAAAGAAAAATAAAATCCTTGGAGACCAGGAACAAGTCTTTTGCTATTCGCATCCTCTTCGTATTTTAGTGTTGTGTATAGTGATCACTGAAATTCACTGTTTCTAATTAATTTATCATTTACTTTGTGCTTTTTATAGTAGATATCTTAAATAATAATTAAAAATAAAGGTCATATACCATATTTAAATAGTCTTAAAATTGTGTTCTATAACTGCCACTGCGATGGTTAACTTTGTGTGTTAACTTGGCTAGGTCATTGGACTGAGAAATTTAGTCAAATACATATCTAGATGTCCTTGAGAGGATGTTTTGTGGATGTAGATTTTGAGTAAAGTAGGTCACTCTCCATAATGCATGTGGGCCTAATTCAATCAGTTGAATGCATTAAGAAAAAAAGTCTGAGTTTCAATGAAAAAGATAATTCTGCCTCCAGACTGTCTTCTGACTTGAGCTGCAACATCAATTCTTCTCTGGGTCTCTAGTCTGAGGACCTGCTCAGCAGAGTTTGGACTTCTCAGCCTCCACAATTACATAATCCAATTCCTTAAAATAAATCTCTATCTTCTCTGCACATATACACTCAAATTTATTCTGCTTCTCTGGAGACTAAAACTTGCCCAAGTCAGGGACTTCTACAGGAAGGGCCTGTTGTGGGAGACATCCTGTGTGACTTCCTAAGGACTGACCTTGGGAACTGCCAGAAGCACACCTCATCATCATTTTCCCAATGAGCACAGGGAGGAGCACAACCTCAAAAGCAGTTAGGACCCAGTTATTTAGGGATATATGAGCAACAGTTTTACACCTGGAACTTTAAAGTAAAGCAGGCAATTATTAAGGAATGTGGAGCTCTAGTGTAACTCAAATCATGGAGAAATTACTCAGCCATTCAATTTTCTGCCTTTGACTTTTGGGTGATCTTCATGGAAGGGTTCTAAGGAGAATGGCTTGCAATAAACCAAAGTAGAGCCAAAATGGTTTATAGTACCAAGAAATAAAAAGAGCATATGTTCTGTAAAGTATAAATAAATAAATTATAAACAAACACCCAAAGACTAAAAATGATATTAGTTAAACATCATTTTCTCTGTCACGTTTGCATCTTCTTTCATGTGTCTAAACTGATTAACATTTCAGCATTTCGTTCTTAGTTTTTTTGTCAGCTACAAAAAATAATTCTAAATGTTATTATTTTATCTCTGAATCCTAGTTGATCAATGTTGCACATTATGTACAAGGAGGATGAGGAAGTGAAATGAAATACATTACTTTACACTTTCATTTCTTCCATTCTTGAAGTTGGGTCAGTTATGTTACAATTTCTACTTCTTCTAGTAACTATATCTCTGTTTTAGGTCATAAATCAAACCTTTATTGTTTTGATTTTCTATTACCTTCTCACCTATATCAATCTATATTCTCCTCTTCATCCCCAGACACATTTTAGTTATATAGATTATTTTACAGTCAGATTTTATGCCATTTATATTCTGTTTTGTTACCCTATAACTTTTCATAGACATTGAAAAACCAATATACATTATTTATAATATTACTGTTCCACATATAATTTAGTGAGGAATAACATACTAAATGTTAAAAATGTATTACGTTTTCTTCTCATTCATATTTGATACATCTTGGTCAACTCTATTTTGCCTAAAATTTTAATAACTTCTCTGTAATTTTTAAGACGAGGAAGTTGCCTTTATTATTATATAACTAATAATGTATAGATTCTTAATCATACTTAAAAATATCTTTCTTCAAGAAAATATTCAACTATGGCTTCCTGTTCTCATTTATATTGATTACAGTTCATACCTGTGGCCAAAATCAGTCTGGGATCTCTTTTTATTTTATACTTCTGGATAAATTCCATATCTTTAGGGACCCTGTGATATTAATTTGTTGGAGGGCATCAAATTCCTTATTTAAACTGTTGGAGGTCATCAAATAAATTTTTATTTGCAAAAATGTGTTAGGGTACCATTTGTAAAATAATTGCATGTTTAAAACTCACTATTATACCTTCATACTCAATTGAAGATGTGGTACCTTCTCAGTTGCCTTTTCAAAATCCTCTGCAACTGTATTTCTTCAATGGCAAACTCTAAACCTTCAGTTTATTAACTCTTTTCTTTTGTCCAAATTCTCCTGTCCTCATCTTCTCTTTTTATTACTCCATGTCTTATCTAATTCAGATATCAAGATTCATTATTTTAAGAACATTCTTGCCAGTAATCAATTTCCATCGTCTGCCTTTTTACCACACTTACTAGGTGAAAACTCAAACCTAGATGAATCCTGTAGTCACTATTTTCTGCCCCCATGCCCAAGTATCTCAGCTTAAGTGCAGAAATTCCTGCAAAAAACTCCATAACATATTAACACAAACCTCAAGTAATTTTTCTCTTCTTTTTACTATTTGTTTATTTGTGTATAATCTCATGGCTGGATCCTTATCAATAATTAAACATTCCCAAGTGTCTCTCATCTTAAAAGATGAAGTCACTGTCCCTCTTGAGCATATATTTCTTTCCTACCAGCTGTTACATTCCCATCTTTGCTACAGCCTTCTCTTCTGTGGGTTTAACTCTCAACTCTGGCTTATTCTACAGTAATATGCAGTTTAGTTTTAGTTTTTAAAAAAATTTATCAAAATCTCTGGTCCATTTAGGCTCTTCAATTCTATTCTCGATGTAATGGATTTGATGCATTTTTACATTTCTCTTAATAGGCTATGTATAGAGATTAAAAAGCAAATTCATGCTTTCAGGTGACAATTTTGTATTTAAAAAGTGCATAAAGTTTATGTCAATATAGAATTTTATTGCAAAGGGAGGGTAAGAAGACACTTTAGGCCATTAGTTTGTTTTTTAAATAAGACAACTTGTGTCAAAACAAATGTGAAAAAGTATGATTCAGTCGAAGTACTTATATTAGGGTTACTTTCAACTAGAAGTAAGTACAGCCAAGAAATAATAAAAAAGGAGACTATCGTGATAAAAATTATTTTTATTTTTTTAAAAAGCTTAAACTGAGAGTAAAGTAATGACAACTGTGAAGTGCTTTATATCTTTTGCATATTGTAGAAATAAATTTCTATTCTATCCTCCCTCTCTAAAACCTTTGTTTGTTCTTTTAACTTTAAACTTGTCAGAAAGTTCTAGTTCAACTTGCAGATGCAAGAAAAAAAAAGTTTTCATATTTTCTATTTGATTGTAGCAACTGAGATTGAATAGATGAATATAGGGGGAAAAACAGAGAGTGAATTTTCAAAACTCTGGGATAACCTTGTAAACAGTGAAGAACCTATTTTACACCATTGAAGAACCTAACATTTGAGTTTGCACAAGAAGTTTTGGGAGATATTCCCTACCACACTTGCCTTGTTGCTTACACTTGTAAAAGTTTAGAGGTTAAAACTGATTTAAAGTAAGCCAATGGCGAGGGAAAAAGTTCTAGTCCAAACAAAGGTATTATTAAACAAGTAGTTTTTCTTGCCCAAAATTACTTTTCTGTTTAATTTCTTGTAATTTCTTTATTCAAAATGAGCTCTACAAAGTATTTAATTTGAGTATTATGGCAAATTTTGATCATACGATTATAAAATTTAGTAAAATGGTGCTACTAAATATTCTCAATACTGATATTTACATGAGACAATAAAATGACAGTAGGATCTAATTTGCAATTTATATGTAAAATGAAAATAGTGCTCCAGGCAGAAAAGTTTACTAAGAAACACATAATTCAATATGATCACTTTGGTTAAAATACACTTTCTGGAGCTCATCATGTGCCATGGCCATTTTCTGTAGCATTCTTAGTCTACTTCCTCCTGAGGCTTTTTGTGATTTCCTTTCAACAGATAAATTACTTTAAAATCATTAGCCATAACCTAGGACTGTGAAGTACTGATCAGCTTGTCATGTGTCCCATCATAATTTAAAATCTCAAAGTATAGACATATGATTTCAAGATTATGGAAATAAATAAGTTTATTAATAATATGTAGCAATGTGAGGCTGCATTTAAATTATTGTGCTACATTTTATTTTGTTTTCTGAAAATCACATTTCTGAATAATTCTGGAGTACTAGTTATATGATAGTAATATTTTAAGAAATCATTCCCTGAAATATTATTTCATTTTATACTAAATGCTATTTTGAGTATTGTGCTTAAAGAAACAATATATATTAGGACTTTTATTAAATAACTATTTTTTTCTGATTTCATTTCTTGATGTTATTCAACAATATTGTTTTCTATAAAAATCTACTGATTTTTCTGGTGTACTATAAATTGCTTATCCAATCGGTACTGTGTATAATGGATTCATTACTACTGGATTGATATTACAACTTAATACCCTGGAAACCTTCTTGAATGCTATCCTTAGTGACTGATGAGACACTACAAAATATGAGAAAATGTTACCTGGGTCTCTAAAACAGTATGGGTAGGGTCCAAGTCTTAACAAATCCCACACTATGGTTAATGGTTCCACTGAGATTTGCTTTAATCAACTTTCCTTGGCATATACAAAATTAGTCTATGAAATTTCATTGTTAGGAACTTGACAGTGAAAAAGAAGTGTTTTCATTGTCTAGAACAATTACTCATGGATATTTCTGTTTCTATGGTTATTTCTTGTCTGTCTCTGGCAACTCTGTCACTTCTTGAGCCTAAATGCCTCGCCTGTGGTATTTCATGAAGGTTTGAGAAAAAATGATCACTTCAAAAGCAACCAGTAGTCACTTAGCATTTTGTAGTGCTTTTTTTTTTGTTTTGTTTTCTGTTTTCTGTTTTGTTTTTGTTTTTCTATTAAGAAGCTACTTAAAAATAATTAATCCAAAAATATAACTGTCGGTAGAAACTATAGCACTAAATTATAGTGTTTATCATGCCATAACACTGAACCTCATAGAAAGTGTTTTCACCATGCCAGACACTGAACCTCGTAGAAAGTGTTTTCACCATGCCAGACACTGAACCTCATAGAAAGTGTTTTCTTGCTTTCTGACAAAAATTTTTTTGTTTTGTTTTGTTTTGTTTCCTCATCAATGGCATTAATCCCCCGACCTTTTATGATTTGCTTTCAGGTCTTATATTTAAGTCTCTTATCCAACTTGAGTTGATTTTTGAATGGAGTAAGAGTTTAGGATCCAGTTTCATTCTCCTACATGTGGCTAGCAATTATCCCAGCAGCATTTGTTGAATAGGGTGTCCTTTCCCCACTTTATGTTTTTGTTTGCTTTGTTGAAGATCAGTTAACTGTAAGGATTTGGCTTTATTTCTGGGTTCTCTATTGTGTTTCATTGGTCTCTATGCCTATTTTTATACCAATACCATGCTATTTTGGTGACTATTGCCTTACGGTATAGTTTGAAGTTGGACAATGTGATACCTCCAGATTTTTTCTTTTTGCTTAGTTTTGCTTTGGCTATATGGTCTCTTCTTTGGTTCCATATGAATTTTAGAATTTTTCTTCTATTTCTGTGAAAAATGATGGCAGTCTTTTGATGGGAATTGCATTGAATTTATAGATTGCTTTTGGCGGGGTGGTGATTTTCACAATATTGATTCTACCCATCCATAAGCATGAGATATGTTTTCTTCTGTTTGTGTCATCTTTTTTTCCAGCAGTGTTTTGTAGTTTTCTTTGCATAGGTCTTGCATATCCTTGGGTAAGTATATTCGTAAATATTTTATTTTCTGCAGCTATTGTAAAAGTGGTTGAGTTATTGATTTGATTCTCAGCTTGGTTGTTGTTGGTGTATAGCAGAGCTACTGATTTGTGTACATTAATTTTGTATCTTGCGACTTTGCTGAATTCATTTAACAGTTGTAGGAGCTTTTTAGATGAGTCTTTAGGGTTTTCTAAGTATATAGTTATGTCATCAGCTAACAGCAACAGTTTGACTTCCTCAGTACCAATGTGGATGCCATTTACTTTTTTCTCTTGTCTAATTGCTCTAGCTAGGACTTTCAGTACTATGCTGAATAGAGGTGGTTAAAGTGAGCATCCTTGTCTTGTTCCAGCTCTCAGGGGGAATGCGTTCAACTTTTCTCTGAACATTGGAAAACACTTTTTAGATATTGGCTTAGGCAGACTTCATGACCAAGAACCCAAAAGCAACAAAAACAAAGATAAATAGATGGAATTTCATCTCTTAAGTCAGCAATAGAAATAATCAACAGAGTAAACAGACAACCCACAGAGTGAAATAAAATCTTCATAGTCTATATACCTGACAAAGGACTAATATATCCAGAATCTACAAGGAACACAAACAAATGAGCAAAAACAAAAACAAAAACAAAAAATCTCATCAAATAGTGGCCTAGGGACATGAGTAGACAATTCTCAAAAGAAGATTTACAAATGGCCAACAAAAATAAGAACAAATGCTCAACATCACAAATTATCAAGGAAATGCAATCCAAAACCACAATGCGGTAACACCTCACTTCTGCAAGAATGACCATAATGAAAAAAATTAAAAAAAAAAAAAGATGTTGGCATAGATGTAGGGAAAAGGGAACACTTTTACACTGTTGGTGGGAATGTAAACTATAGGCAAAGAATAAAACAAAGGACTGTTTTAGACTTTTTAACATAGAAATTCAGTCTAAGATATGTCATATGGTCATTACAGTTACTATAAATGTATAAATTCAGTAAGTTTTTTCAAATTCATATGAAATTAAAGGTTATTTTATTTCCTTCCAATGTTACTTTTAGGCATTTAAAATATGGATTTATAATAGAAATACTGTGATGTTTTATTCTGAATCACCCTCAACCAAATGTAATATTTTTTCAAATCGACATTGACAGCATTATAAGTATTTTTTGATGGGATATGTTTGAGATATTTTCCTATGACTCACCCTTTGATTAACTTTAATAGTAATTGTGAGAAAGTAAAGCATTTTATACTATATCTATTTTGTGTTACCATTTGCATTATTGTTTCTCTTATATTTAAGATATTCTTGATTTTTCTTTTTATTATTTTAGATTACAATTAAAAGTTACTTTATCCCCAGACTTAGGACAAGTGTTGGTAATCTTTTGAAAGTAAAGTGCTAATTATCTTTTCTTTCTTTAGTCTTTTTACTCTTGGAGACTTGGTTATTAACAGAGGTGAGGGAAGCTTAAATATTGTGAGATGGATAAATAAGCATAGAGTTAGTAGTGGCAACAGGTTTACATATTACTGATGATTAACCTCCATATTTATATTTGATTTATATTCTCTATGAACTAAACAGTATGGGTCTATTGTGTAAGAGGCATCATTTACACTCATGTAAGCATATCACCTAAAAGCGAATATTGAACGAGCATCTCACCTAGTTAGAAAATAGTGGTACTCAGATGTGCACTAGTGTACTGTTTATCCAAGGTCAGTAAGTGACTTCTGTAGGAAGAAGACTGGTAATGAAAATATTTCTATAAAGTATTCTTAAAAGTATCTAGGATATGAAAAAAGTATTTTACACTGGCCAAACATGTCACTTATAATTCCAAAGAAGAAAATAAGATATTTATAGATTATTTAGAGCTGGCAGATCTCTGTTCCTAGAACATAACTTAATGAAAAATATTTAAAATAAATAAGGTAGAAATAATAATATTGTTTTAGTTTACAAAATGCAGCAACTAGAAACTGAATGATTCTTTAAATGGCTATGAAATGTCTATCATATGTTAGATTTTCCCCTGACCTTTGAATGTAATGGAATAGTGCAGGAACTTCCAAACTTGCTTTTATTATTGCTCCTCTAAGAAGCCTGTAGACATTCTTTTTGTCTAATACCTTCATGAATTTTAGTGTATGTACTTGTATGTATATTTATATTCTGTATGTATATCTACATTTCTTACATAAAAAGAATTTTTTTTTCACCTCCCAAAGAATGAATGATTGCCCTCTTCAGGGCAGTATTACCAACTGTGAGAATCCATGAAATAATTCTTAATGTGAGAGTTAAATTTCATTTTGTAGAATATCAAAAATATGGGTGTTTACCCCGCCCTCCCCCCAAAAATAAAGATGTGAAATTCAAATGACACAGTTATGATTTAAAAAAATTAAATACCAGGCCTAACAAATACTAGGATTGTTAGGACTAACAAATCCCATACAGGATTTTCACAAATAAATTTCCGTAACATGTGGTTCCATTCTGAGTGACCTGCAAAAGGGCAAAAACATCTCACTTTGAAAATGAAAGCTGTTATTTTGCCATTACAGTTTCCCAAATAAGATTTTGCTCCACATTAGCTCTGTAAATGGATGCTGGACAGTTCTGATTTGAGACCTTCATGGGCTTAGTCCTTGGCTTCCCCATCTTCTTCCACCAGTGATATCTGTTTGACTCTACACCTACAAGAAAGAAAAGGAGTGTTCGATGGAAGTTTAAAACCAAATGAAAGTTACCGTCAGCGGTCGTTCAAATAAATGCATCATATGATAGACAAGGAAGTTGGAAATTACTTTGTATTACAAAGATCATATTTCCATAGGTACAGAAGTCTAAGACAGGCAGACTGTGGTTGTATCATTTATTGGAAACTCCTTTAGTTACAGAGTGGAGTCAGAAGTAATCTCTCACTGTGGCTTGTGCAGCATGATGATCACCAGAGACGCTCATAATACTTGATGAGCAAAATGATCATTTGAAAAGTTAAGTGGTCAGTTACTATCACATGCACAGATTCTTCTCCTACAACCCTAAAATTATTGTTGATATGTTCAAGTGTTCTCCCAAAAAGTAACGAGCTTTTAAAGATCAAAGGGAAAATAATAGTCAAAATTATGTCTTAGTTTATGTAACTCTGAATGTTTCATAAAGATAGTTTCAGAAACTCTCAGTAATTTCCAATTTTTAAAAAAATAGTTGGCTGAAGAGATGTTTCATACGTTTAAAATATGGTAAAATTGAGTCATTCTTAATACTGAATTAAACTTCTGTTTAATAGTTAAAAACATTTTTTTCTGACTAGATACATGATAGAATTTAATGGGAATGAATAAAATCTGTTTTGCTCAAGCCACCCACCATAATCCAGGCCTTCAATTATTGACTCTCTTTCATATTTAGTCAATTAGCACATATTAATTGGGCAGCTGTATGGTTTCTGCAGAAGGATTAGAAGGATCCTTTTCCCCTCTGCTACCTTTGACTGCTATGAGAGAGAAAGCATAGCAGTGCTTTGCAAAGGGGCAAGGTAGAATGAGGACCAATGAAAACAAAAAAGAAAATTAAGTACAATTCTTATGTGCATTTCTTCATACTTTTCACCTGTTTTCTGATTGTCTTTCATGTCAGCCTACATCCTTTAGGGAGAAGTGTTTTAAAAATCTTCTACTGTTAGAAAAATTTTATGATAGATGTACTTCATTTATGACAGGAATTAGTCAAGAGAGCATAATTTAAGTTGACACAACTTAAATTGAAACATATTTTCATTAAAATAACTGTTATGGTGCAGATTAAGTATATTATCATTTGATATATTAATTGTCCATTATATACAGAAATGATTTCTAAATCACTCAAATTCACATTGCAACATTATCAAGTTAATAAATGGAGACAAGGCTTGAAAAAGAGAACCTTTGCCTCATTTATTTTTTAGGATGTTTAGACTATTGAGAGCTACAATTGGAGAAGACATTAATAGTGAAAAAAAAGGAAGAAAGAAAGAAAATCCAAATCCTTGAATAGGAACATCTGCATTTAAAATTATGCTTTCATTTTTAATAATGATGTGACCTTTTATAAATTACTTAATATACATAAGCCTCAGTTTCCTCACCAGTAAAAACAAAATACATAAGACAATAACATTTTCATCACTGAATTTTTATAAGAAAAATAATATACAGATAAAAGATGTCAGAAAGTGATATAGCCAGGACAGCAGGAAAGAGCTTTATTATACACTCTGGACCAGTTTGCAAGCCACACTCTCCACCAGCAGGCAGAGTTAATTACAATTAACTGGTATGTTAGATAAATAAAAAATTTAATTATTGGTAACTGCTCGTATTTATTTAATCTCTTATCCATTCACCCATCTAACTCACAACTATTTGTAGAGCATTGTATATGTAATGTTGGAGAAGTTCCTATATTATTCAGGATAAGAGAAGGCTGTGTTTTAGAGAGAGCAACTACGACAGCTCACTAGAGTAATACAATGAAGGCCTATTTCTAGTTCATGTCACAGTCATGCAGATCTGTGGCTTTCCTTGGTTGTTCTCTGAGCTATGAATCTGGGTTTGAGACCTGGGTTCAAGTCCTGTCTCTGAGATGTGATTGAGAAATTACTTATCTTTTAAATTACCAGTTTCATCATTTGTAATTCAGGACAAAAATAAGAGCGACCTAGAGAGAAAATTAAATGAGATAATGTTTATAAAGCACTTTTCACCAAAATGGCACACAGCATGAGATCAATTAATGTGAGTCATTTTTTTTCTGGGAAAAGTCAGGGTGTATGGTAATAATAAACTCATGCAAGATGCCTCAAAGCTCTCTCTCATTTCTAATATTTATGGGAATGAAACTGCATCCATGATTCCTGAGCACCCCCCCTCCCCAATGCAAGCTTGGTGAAGCTTGCATTCACCGAGACTGCAGCTTCAGGTGTCTGGGAGTCAATATGAAAAGCTACATTCTTTACAGCTGTACTGTACTCTGGACATGCTGTTAGTGATTCTTTCTTTTTGTGACAGATATTTCTGGGTCTGACCAAACCAAATCCAGGATGTTTTGGCTTCACTGTTCTTTCTTTCTTCAGAATGAATTTCCTGATTTTTTTTCTCTGTCTCTGACTGGGGTTTTAGCTTCTCAGTCTCTCTCTCCTGATCAGACTACATCTATGTCCTGGCATCATTTTGGATTATCCTAACTGTAGGTTCCTGCCACCTCCTGAATAAGGAAATAGAGAAGGAGATCAGCCCTGTCCTTTCCATTTTCCGATTGGGAGCCACACTGGGATTCTTACATTTGTTCCCAGTCTTCAAAATGGACCCCACCTGGGTGTCTATGGGGGTACTTGTTCCTATTTGACTCTTTTTATGCAAAGCTCAAAAGTCAAAACAGAGAAACTAAAAGAAACAGGAAACAACAATTTAAAAAGAAGCAAAATGTCCATGGTGGAAAGTCTACGAATATGGCAATACTTTCCAGAAAGTCAAGAAGTGGCAAATATATACTACAGTTGGTGACACCCTTAGACAGCCTGTGGAACTTTCTTAATGCTATATTGAATTACTGTCGATGTTGAGAAAGTAGGAAACTGCTGAATCCCTATACCAGACTGTACAGGTCAGTGAGGACAGCTGCCTTGTCTTTTTCCCTAGGCATCCCTCCTGCCTTCCTCAGTGGGACACATAGTTGGTGCTTGATATATGAACATTCAGCAAACATTAACTACTTATTTGTTGCATGCCAGACACTGTCGTGAATTAACTGGCTGGATACGGAACAATATAGGGGTCATATACATAATATTTTCAAAAGGAGTAGTTCCACTTTGGAGATTGGGTTTCCAAAAATACTTTATGATACAGGGAAAGCATTAACCTTCACACAAGGAGGATAGAAAAGAGTAGTAAATTGTAACCCAAAAGCTTAAGGCCAAGTAGATTAGCCAACAAATAAATATACATAGACTTTAAAATTAATGTTTTAATCATAATATGGTAGAATATTCTTTCTGCAGCTTAATTTTAAAATTGAAGAATTAATTCATCCATTCAGTTTCTCTGAGATATTTTCCCAAAGTTGTATTTCAATTTACAGCTTCCTAATAGAGGATAATGTGAAAAAGCCCAGTTCTAAGACTACAGAGTAACAGAAAATAAATAATCATGCACAGTGGTACATTCTGGCTAGATATAGTTCAATAAAAGGAAATGAATATATACGAAAAATGTTCGGAGATAATTATGCTAGTTTTTCAGCCTAAATACCTTGGAATTTGCAAAGACAGCTCATAGACAAAAGGGATACTACTAAAATTCAGTGCAATAGATTTCTCCATTGGAAGTGACAGGAACATCTCTCTCAATATTGCTTGGCTAATGAAGGGATAGATCTGCTGTGAAGTTCCTAGGAGGCTCGTTTTCTTGAGTACAGTAGTAAAAGTTCGCTGATGAATGACCTAAAGTGCTTAATGTTTCTCCTTACAACTTCTGAGCAGCAAGGCGTATCCAGGCGAGTACTGAAGAAGTTATCCTCCAGAGGCCCTGATGTCCTTGCAGGTTGTCAGAGGCAATGAGCCAGGTTTATTTCAAATGGCTCCTTAAATGAACATTTATTTTGTACCAGTAACACGTTTTTGATTAACAGCTCCTTTTGACTAATTTGCTTCCCAAAACAGCCCAATAAAGGACCCGCTTACAACATAATTAAAAGCATGTTATTGCTCGTAGTTAATACTGATTAAAACAGGCATTAAGACAATTATCGCTAAAGGAAAGTAAGCACCGGTAGTTAGTACAGAATCCATTCTTACTGTCTCTATGCATCACATACAGATATGGTTGTGTGACAAGCTAGAGCAAGGTCTCATTCTTTATGGAATCACATCAAAATATGTTCCTATTTCATTGGTTTGTTTTGAGGAGTGGAAAGGTTTTTAAATAGTGGGTTCTTGATTTATTTTCTTTATAAGAAACATTCATGTATTCAATAATTATGGTAAACTTCACTTCCAATCAATCTGGAACGATTTCAACTGTATGAGGGTAAAACTCAGCTATTCATTTGTATTAATAAGACATAGGCCCTAGCTGTTTCTATACTCTCTCAATGCAAAAAATGCTCTCTTACACTATAGGTTGAATACAATGGGTGTTTTTATTACTGTTATCAGGCACTTTTGATATATTGGTTTTTATAATGCTTCTTGTTCAAGTAATGTTGTGTTGTGGTGGGAAAAAATTGAGACTTTAAATAATTTCTGCTTTTCTTTTTCTTTTAAAAAAAGCACCTTTTAAAAAAGAGCAACTGTAGGAGTTCATATTATATGACATAAGTTTATTAAGGTGTTTTCGTAACCACTGTATTTAGCATCACATTGTGAGTTTTCAGGAATTGTGTAGTGATAAGAACATGTTTTTTGCATGAATAATTATTTCGTTGAAAAGGAAAATACAGAATATTGCCTCCATTTCATATGAGAAATTTATTTCTAAAAATATTTTTCCTACAATCAATTTTATACTTAAGTATAACTGCTTATTTTGCGACTATTCAAGAAGGTATTTGGTGGAAATAATGGAAATTCACTTTTGGTATTCTTAACTAGAATGAAACTACCTTTAGAGACTGCACTTATAATAGGTTATCTTAAAAATTTAACATAAAATATTGCACAGATGAAACTATGCTAACACATTTGATCATTTGTTTTAGATCTCCATTTCGCTTATTAGCCCCTGGACAGTCTCACAAATATGCAGAACTCACCAACTGCCAGGGCCAAGTGCATTTATCAAGAGATAATTTATCATTTTCCTCATAGATCCTAGAAGGGTCAGGGATCACTATAGGCTCCTCAGGCCAGTTTCCACACTTGATAAGGCCTGTGGAGATTTAAAAACACCAACAAGAACCTTATGAGGGAGTAGATGGTCCAAAGTTTGGCTGGGAGTGGACAAAAATGTAAAGAGGAAAAAAGAAAAACATTTGTCATATTTAATATAATTAATCTATTTTCATTCTACTACAGGCTTTTCTGGAGGATTCCAAGAGATTTCTCAAATGTCTCCCCTTTCTACTTTGGTTAATCCTTCATATTGCCTTTAAGTTATGGTTTTAAAATGCAAATATGATCACATGCTGTCTCTACTTCAAATCTCTCCATGATTCAGATCATTTCTTCTTAACAGACTAGATGGTCTTTAATCATCTAACCTCAATATATGTTTTCAGTAAAATTTTCTGATCTACCTTTTCTGTACACCATGAAATCACCTCATGCTTCTCTCCTCTCTAAATAAGCATTTCAATATATACCTACATTTTTATGCAGAGGAATTTTCTCTCATTCATTCCATTTGGAATGTCTTCCCGTACATTCTCCAAGGGTCACACATCTGTATATCCCAAGGTTGCAAGATTAGATTTAGCAGATCAAAATAAAGGCTATCTGGGTAAATTTGGATTTCTAATAAACAATGCATAATTTTTTAGTATACGTCTCATGCAATGATTTATATAGGCCATAAATAAAATTTGTCATCTTCCCCATAAATAAGCCTTTGAACTCTGTATGTGTTCAGTTTTTTATTTAGCTAGTGGAAACTCTGGTACATAAAAAATAATCAATGATTTTTGATTGAATAAATATAGTGCCTTTTATGTATCATAATATTGCTTTAATATATGTAAGTATTTCTAATAGTAAATAAAAGTGCAGATAGTATTTTGAGCTATCAGGTCCACTTGGATTTCTGAAATAATCAAGGAGACTTTGCTACAATTCACAGCAAGGACTGGATTTACTATGTAACAGGTAAGAAATCTGGCTAGATGGCCTAGCTGTGAACTCTAACTTAACCACCTAGTTCCTCAGTTTCTTTGACTGCCAAATAAGGATAAGACAACAAGATCACTGGGATAGATTTAATGAGCTAATAGATGTAAAGTTCTTAGCAGAGTATGTAGCAAGCTTTACATAAAAGCAAGCCTTTGTATCAACCACAAATACAGACACCAGAAGAAACAATCTCATCGGTCATCTTAATATATTCATGAATATAAATATCTATGCGTTTAAACAGCTTTTTTGTGTCTTCTTTGCTTCTCCTGATCCAAACTCTTCTTCCCTCTGCTCTAAGGTCCAGGACAATGATTCATACAGAATCATTCATCACACTGACCTCTGGCTTAAGATGGGGTATGTGGTGGGGAGAACTGGCAGGAGACTAGAGGAGAAGAGTGTGTTTAGGGAATGTATTGCCCTGGCACCTGAGCCCTGAAGCCACCTCAGGATCTGAAGTCAACAGCTCTTGGCAGGTGCTCTCTCCATCTGGCATTCTTCACTCTGTGGCTCTGGGTTCTAGTAGTCACCCTGCCCTTCACCATTCAGGCCTAATACTGTTGGCATCTCATTCCTACCAGCCACAGGTTTCTATTCTTCCTGATAGTTGCATTACACATTGCTTGTATCTTTGAAAATAGTTCATTTATTACACTTTCCTCAAATGTTTCCATTCATTCCCTGCAAGGACCCTGACCAAAACAATGCTTATAAAAATAAATTTGATTTCAGAATATTATCATAACTTATTTTGCTTAAATATTTGCATATCCTCAAAGATATTCAAACACTTCATTATCGAAAATAGTTTTATTATGTTATCATGGTCATTACAACTGGTTATTTTGATTGCATTTCCTCAATAAGATTGTTTTCTTTTCATGACAGTCAATGTGTGTTTTTTTTTTGTTTTACTTGCCAAATTTAGGAAGTCAATTGTCTGTGGTGGCATTGAAAAACAAAGCAGTCTTCTCCAGATATTAGATTAGGTCCATGATATGGAGATTAACTAATTAATAATGTATTGGTGTGCCTGGAAGTGTAGCTTTTAAAGCAGTCACTTGGATTCTGGCAGAACTTATTTAAAAAAGAATCTTTTCAATTTACAGAAATGTTTTGACAAATCACTCAAAACAATAAAATTGTCTTTCCATGTGACAATTGTTTTAACTCGACATTGCAAAAAAAAAAAAAAATGGTGGGCAGGCTGGGGAATGCATGGATGAAAGTAATGGCAAAAGGGGAGGAACTAGAAAAAAGGATTCATCTTCTTTGCATTTGCCCAAGATGTTTTTCTCATAACAGTCACTTTCAAATGCATAGTTATAGAAATAACAGAAAAAGAGAGAAAGAAGAGAGGCTGAGGAGAGGAAAAGAGAGAGAATGAGGAAGGACTGAGAACCAGAAAAATTTGACAACTGAGTTTTTTTCATTCATGAGAAATTTAGTGGCTCCAATTGTACTTAAAAATCTATAGTTCTGGTCAATACATTATGTTGATTTGCATTTTTTCATCTGCAAAATGGAGAATACATACATTTATTTCAAAGTAGAACATTAAAAATATATTATTGTTATAATTAATAAAGCAATATTATTCAATATTACATGTTTTAAAGATTTTGTAAGTTGAAGATTAAACATGCAGTTATAGCAGACATGTAAATATAAAAATATTTTTTATAAAATTATAATTATATCTAAAAGAAACTCATAGAGACCCTTATCTCACATATATTCTATAATGAACTCTTTGGGAATTCATAAATTATATTTTGATTTAGTATTTTCTTGACCTAGTTTTGCTGCTAGGTACAAGAAAACAAATCTTGGAAACTTTTTTAAAAAATTGTTAAATATAAATGCAGCTTCACAAGGTGATGGATAACAATAAAGTTTGCAGTTTCTTCTAGAATCAATTAGTCTTAGAAAAAATTCTATGCAAATTGCATTCATATATATTCTTTACTTCAGAAATTTGGTCCAATTTTTACATTCAACATATATTTTAATTCCTGAGGTCTTACAGCATAAGACTTTCTGTGTGTGTATGTGTGATCATCCTAAAATTCACTTCCTTTTATGAAATCCAAATAATAGTTGCAAACCAAAATGAATTTTCCGTTCTTAGAAGAATTCTTCCCAGAGCCATGAAGCCCAAGTAGGCAGTCACTCACTGCCCTTTGAAAACAGGCAGATGATGTCTAGTTTGAAGTAACAGACCTTTGGCAACAGCAAAAATTCAAAGGACCTGTGTCTGGTTTGCAGGAAGCAAAAAGTGATGGAACTAAAATGAACTGAAATGATTCAGATGTCAAATGAGAATCTGTTCCAAAGTTAAAATTTATTGAAACAATAATGTCTCTGCCAATGCCTGTATTGGTGGGACATAGAAATTTTATATTTTGGAGAAATAACCAGAGGAAAACCAGCTGAAATTTTATGTTTTGGAGAAACAACCAGAGGAAAATCAGCTGAGTGTGTCTCATTCATAATTTCACATTTTCTGGTTTTCTCTTGATGTCCTGTCCTAAATAGTGCTAAGAGACACATCTTCTTCCATTTTACTAGCAATTAATTGGAAATAAAGTTCATTCTGTACTATATGATTCTTCTGTTTACCTTCTTTCTAACGAGAAGGATCTTATAAGAATGTATCTGGCCTAAATATTAAAACGAAGCTGGGGCAAAAGTTTTATTATACTCACATTTCAATTTATAGGCAATACTCAAATAGATCCTCTAAGGCAGTTGTGGTTCATACATAAAATAACTAATCCAGTATCTATTTTTTTAATTGGCTTTTAGTGGGTGCAAGGCTGTGGAGCCATGGACGATAATCATTCACAGAACATCTGAGAGTTTTAATCACAGGATTCTCTGAAATGACTGGAAGAAATTGCAGGGTCGCCTGTTCAGGGACAATTCAGAAACTGATGCAGCCTCCTAGGATGACTTATTTGGAACTGGACAACAACAAATATATCATCATTGAATTGACTTATTTGTCCAAAAGAGGTATATGTGCATGCATATACAAAAAATTGCATATTGTGGGGTGAATCAAATTTCTTTTCACATTCTTCAAACATCTTACTGGTTTACCTGTTAAATATGAAATTCCCACATAAAATAAACCTCATATTGCTTTTCATCTAAGAGTTTGTGAAACTGAAGTTGAATTTAAATCATATATATTTTTATACAAAGAGATCAATCATTTCATACTAATCTATATGTAACCCTAAACAAAATTGCTGCAAAATAAATTAGCAACTACCATATACTTTCTAATATGCTGCCCGTTATGGAGCTAAGATAAACTAAACTGGGAATTTAATTACAAATGCAAGTCAGAAGAATCTGAAAGAAGTAAGAGACTGGTTAAGAATTTATTATATAATACACTGAAGCCTCTTTCTTTTATTATTTCTTCTTTACTAAACTCTCTCCTTTAGATACTAGTTTCTAAAAATTTACCTCAAGATCCCAAATTGTCCCCAAGAGAATTAAAGCAAAATATCTTCTCAGATTGTTTAAAACATTCATATGAATGAGAACAAAGAAACAGGAAGTATTTTCATGCTCTAATTTCATCTATGTCCAAACTGTTTAGTGATTATAAAGTTAGTTGTCCCTGTCGCTTGCAAAATACCTGCCTTTTGTATCCCAGAAGGTACCTATCTGCACAAGAAAAAGAGCATATTTTCCACAAGACGCTTAATAAAAATAACAGTCTTTATAACCACACATATCAGTGACAGTCTTTTAGAATTGTGCAGTGCCCAACCTTGAAAACAACATATGCATACATCTGTTTTAAACTTTAATTTTCTATATCTCAGGTTTTCCATGAAGAGCTTGCATATTTCTCCCTACTGTCTTAACAGTAAAGAAACACACACTCACATTTAGAAGTGCATCCTGAAAATAAAACTCTCTTAAAAAGTGATGGCTCATCAGGAAATCCAACACATTTCTCACTGGTTACAGTGTTTAAAACCAGATTTTGTCTGGTTACAGTGTTTAAAACCAGATTTTGTTCCACTGTCATTGGAAAGCATCACACTAATTCACCAAATCAGTCTAAAATCAGTGCTATTTATGTAGTGATCAATACACTACATCTCAGTTTAAGATGATAATCTAATAATACATTTAGAGATTTTTTCATATGCATGCCACATTCTCAGATTCCTATGGAGAAGCAATTCCTATCAATTCTTAATATAGACTAAGGCCAAGTAATATATATAAGAAACAGACTCGGAATATTTTCCTGGCCAAATAAGTAAAAAAAAAAAAACTAAGAACTTTGTGTTCTAGGAGTTTTAGAATAATTTCACAGCAAGAGCTGCTGTTACAATGAATTTGTAAAAAACTAGAGCAACTTACACATATTTTGCTATATTGAAATATCTAGAAACAGATATGCATTTCATATGTATAAAAGCATAGATTGCTCTATGCGTTAATCATGACCATTTGTGTGCATTTTTTATTTTTATTACCTAGGCTCGGAGCAATCTTTGCAAAACAGACTCATAACAAACATGTAAAAGTAGAATAAAAAGCACATTCCCCATAAAGTGCTTGCACAGCACAGAAATGTAAAATGTTGGCATCCAGTCAGTTTTGTGTGGTATAAAAAATTTCTTATATGTAAATCTTCTGTATTTTACCAGTCTTTTTATGTAAAACTTTAAGTAGAATTGACTGTTTATCCCGGGTGATTTGGCCATGTGACGCCTTCCAGGTTGGGGAGCTCTCACTTCACTCTGTTTTCTATCAGCACTCCTCGACTACTGGCATGTGGGGCCAATTTGTTCCTTCTGCAGAGAAAGAAGGGGTTTGGATTTAATTTTAAGCCTTGACATAAGGTTTAATTTGCTAAAAAGGGGAGCTCTGTTATTGTAAATCTTGGAGGAGACACTAAGGTTGTGAGAGTTGTCAGCCCAATCTGTTTTAAGCACCGATTGAGGTGTTTGTTAAAGAAACTGCATTTCTTTCCAGACTCCACTCACCTAATTGAATTGATGCTTGATTGCAAATATAATTCTATTCCTTATGTTGATCAACTATTTTTTTTGAGAGAAGTATAATAAGTTATATAAAGTTTTCATATAAAATATGGGCTTATAGTAGACATGCAGATTAGATAATGTGCTATGAGAATGAAACTCATGCAACGACAATACTCACCTCATGTTTTAACATCTCAATACAAATACAAATAGAGGAAAAAGAAATGCAATCAGCCGCAATGGGATAACTCAAGAAATATAGCAGATTCTTAACCGAGAAGATTATTTAACATTGAGTGGCATTTACATAGGAAGTTAGACAATCTTTGTTTTTCATGTATGTAATTTTTAATTAAGATAGACTCACATTGACCTGGTAAGTTTTTTTTGTTGTTGTTTTTTGTTTTGTTTTGTTTTGTTGACTAAGTATTGCTCTGTATCCCAGGCTGGAGTGCAGTTGTGCGATCTCGGCTCACTGCAACCTCCGCCTCCCAGGTTCAAGTGGTTTTCTTGCCTCAGCCTCCCAAGTATCTGGGATTACAGGCACGTGCCACTGCCCCTGGCTAAGTTTTTGTATTTTTAGTAGAGACAGGGTTTCACCCTGTTGCCCGGGCTGGTCTTGAACTCTCGACCTCAGGTCATTCACTGGCCTGGGCCTCCCAAAGTGCTAGGATTACAGTCAGGAGCCACCACACCCAGCCGACCTGTAAGTTTTACTTGCGAAGATTGTTGATAGGATATGAAGGAATGGGGCTAATTTTACCCTTGGTGCTGCAGTGCATTCTCCATCCCAGAGGCATTTGTAAGTGTGAGGGGCTTTTGGATCTTATGATGACTGAAAGGGTTCGCTGCATCAAATAATTAATGAGAACCATGGATAGAAAGTTCTGCAATGCACAGGACATGTCTGTACTGTGTTGTACCATTTTGGACATTTATAATATGCCAATAGCTCAGTTAGAAAAAATACATAAATCTCTCTCTCTCTCTCTCTCTCTCTCTCGCTCACTCTCTCTTCTTTTTTTGAGATGGCATTTTGCTTTTGTTGCCCAGGCTGGAGTGAAATGGCATGATCTCAGCTCACTGTAACCTCTGCTTCCCAGGTTCAAGCAATTCTCCTGCTTCAACCTCCTGAATAGATGGGAATAAGGCTTGCACCACCAGGCCTGGCTAATTTTTGTATTTTTAGTAGAGATCAGGTTTCTTCATGTTGGCCAGGCTTGTCTCGAACTCCTGACCTCAGGTAATCCACCTGCCTCGGCCTCCCAAAGTGCTGGGATAATAATAACTACAATAATAATATATTTTGTTCATGTAATTTTAAGAAGGGTTCATAAACTATGATTCATCTCTGCTTCATGAAACACCATGTATATCTATATATATACACATCTATATATACCCATAGCTTGGTTTTTAATCAGGAAGAAGGCAAGAATGACACATGTAAAGTTGTTCATCAAGGATATACCTATAGGTATCTCCACTGCTCTGCAGGATGGGGATATTGCAGTAAGTAAAACAGACTGAACGAGCCATGATGCTGGTGTTCTAAGGGTTTGGGAGAGTGAAGAATAAAATAAAATATTTAATATCAGATGGGATAAAGATTATAGAGAGAAATGAATCTATGAAGGTTGCTAGAGAAAGATGGGCTGAGAGGGTTCCAATTTTAAATAAGATGATCAGAATTTTACATCTGAACACAGACTGATGGAGGCAAGGAAGCCAGTAGCAAGTAAAAGATTCCAGGTAGAATGGCAAATAGCACCCAAGAGTAGAACTAGGCAGAAGCCCAAGAGTAGAACTAGGCAGGTAAATTCAAAGAAAAGCAAGGAAGCCAACATAGCTAGAAGTGAGTGAGTAGAGGGAAGCTTGTGTGGAAGATGAATCAGATATAATCAGGCCCAGATCACACAGGCTATTTGGACATTTAAGGACTTTGGCTTTTACTGAGTGAATTAGAAAGCCATTGGAGGGTTTTGAAGAGGAGTGATCTGAGGATGCGATCTGACTTAACAGTTTTATAAAGGTAACATGGCCTGTTGTGTTAAGCACAACCTTCCCTCCCAACCACCTCTCTCCCCATTACCCCAGGACTTTAAGAAACACAGAGAACAATGTGGAGATAAAGATGATGGTAGCTGCAGACATAGAGACACATGGTGAAATTCTGATATATTATTATGAATGAGCCAACAGGATTCGCTGCTGGATTTATTGTTGACCTTAAAAGTGAAGTCAAAGATGACCACAATCCTGTTAGGCCTGAGCAACTGGGAAGAGGATTTAAATCAACTGAGATGGGAAAATCTCAAGGAGCAGCTTCCCAGAGAATAGCATTAAGAATTTGAACCTGTGCATGTTAAGTTTTAACTGCATTATTTGGCATCAAAGTAAAGATGACAAGCAGACAAGTGCATGTATTCCAGTAGGCTGGAATTTAAATCAAAAGCAGTCTGCATGGTCATGTGGCTTTTTTCTAGTGACATAAATCCACATGGGTGCAAGGTGTTTTGTTTATCTATTGGTACTTAACTATTTCAATATCTAATTTCTTAAAACTACAATAATAATTTATTTTGTTCATGAAATTTTAAGCAGGGCTCATAAACTATTATTCATCTCTGCTTCATAAAACATCGTTTATATCTATATATACACACATCTATGTATACACACATATACACATACACAAACATAAACATATATATGTAGAGAGAGAGAGGTATAGAGTGTTGCCACTACTTATTTTATTGGGCATACCTTCTCCTAGAAGAAAAGGAAAGAGGCTGTGAAAGACATTAGAGGAGAAAAAGAGCACTTTAAGAATCTTATAATAGGAAAGAACGTAGCACATTGGAGGAACTAAAGGGGGATCAGAGGATTGAAAGCAGGAGGCATTGGAAACCTTGTTTCTTAAAAAAGCCAGAGCGATGGGTAGGGTACAGATTCTGCAGGGTCTTAGAGAGTAAATTAAGTATTCAGTTTATATCTTTAGAGCAACAGAAAGTAATTGAAGTGTTTTAATTACTGTGTTGATAGAATATGTGTACTCAGTTAATATTTGTGGGAAAATAATGTAATGAAGATAAAAACATAAAAATAGCAGTGTTAACTGAGAACAGAAAAGTTCAGCAATAAAATAGTATATCTATGTAAGTAATTAGTTATATCCTACTTAATTATATCTTAGTTATAGATGAACATTTACCAACAGTGTGTAAAGCTGTAATTTGCCATTTCTCTAGAATTTTGAATATGTCACTCTCTGTGTAACACTAGGGCATCAACATGTCCAGTAGCAATAAAAATAGCAATTCGTGTCTGCTCTTGAAAAGTTGGCTGAACAAGAATGCCTGGACAGACAAATGTGTGGATAATATGTAGTCATGGCATACTTTTTGAATTTCTAATCATTTTTCTCTACATATTATGACAAAGGTGTTGGGAACAAAGCAAAGCAAATTCATTAACCACTATCACTAAAAATAAAATAATAAATAAATAAAACCAAAAACCCACACAAAGATGGAGTACGCATCTTAGTGCATACTGGGTTAATAATATTTGGCCTTGGGTATACATAAAAAAAGCATTTAACATGTATTGAGTGTTTACTCTCTGCCAGGTAGAGATCTCCAACTTCTTATGGATATGGTTATGTAATTCTCCCAGCAAACCTAGGAGGTAGAAACTATAACTATTAGGTTCTCTTTTCTTGCATATGAAGAAACTGAGACCCAGAAATGTTAACTTTGCTTCCCCAGTCATACATTAATAGTAAATTCTGCATTCAGGAGTTGAACCAGGATAGGCTAACTGTCCAGTGGAACTTTGTAATTAGAGATGAGTCGTCTGACCATAGCATGGAAACTCATTCACACAATGTAGATTTTCTGCTCATCTACCTCATTCCAGCCCTAGCAGGGGAACTACAGCTTTCTAGCGGACAAAGCAACTTTTCTCAAGAATCTTATCATACTTCTTTGTCTTGATTTCTATCGACTTCAGTAATTTATCGTTAGTTGTTTTACTATAGGCTCTGAATTATGGTAACACTGTGATTTTAATTTAAGTAGCATATTTTAGTGTCTTAAAAGATATTTACAGATATATTCTGCTTGATAACGCAATTAAACTGAGAAAGGTTGTGGTTTTTTGTCTCAACTGTTAGACTCCTTAAACCGACATCCCTTACTTTCCAGACTCTAGAGAAACATCAAATTAATTTAAAATGTGTTTCATTTTGTTCAGTTGCTCTGAAACTCTCTCCTTGCTCTTAATAATAATAGTCTTTCTTAGCTCTCTGATCAGTTAGTAAATTTCACCAGTTGATCAAATTGGGCCAGTGGGATAAAACAGAAATCTTAGTTACATTTATATTACTTAAAGTCCCACTATAAAGAAGCAGGGTTTCTTTTCAATCCTTTACTTTATGCTGTGTGTGAAATTATGTCCTCCATGCACCATTGCTATAGAATACATCATAGAAATAATGAGAAGCCACAGCCTCAGTGACCTTATCTTGCATGCTAATATTGTTATCATAGGCTTTCCATGTATTTCCAATATTTTAAACATTGAAAACATTTCAGTGCAAAGAAGAAATGCATGGAATACAGTTTTGTGTTACAGGAGAATGTTTTAGGAACTCTTCAATATTAAATGTAAAATATAATAAACTCTAAGAAAAATGTGAGAGCCAGGAAGGGAATAACAGATTTAATATCAGGCTGATAGTGAGCTAGATCTCTCCCATAGTATTATAAAGAACTAAAATACATTTTTACATAGACATAAAATGTAAAAATCAAGTTAGAGAATGCACAGTGATAGATGTGGATTTAGAATAAATGTTCTGCCTTTATTACAACAACCATGCTCCTGATACCCCTGTTGTATTCCTTTGTTAGAGACAATCTTTGAGTGTTTCTTTTGAAGAGATGTGACACATCCTGCTGAGCATTTTCTCTTAAGCATTTCCACATGGAATCAATGTCTGTTTTGGTTTATAGCTGCTGACGATGACTATTCAACTGCAAAAATCATTATATTCTACCCAACTGATAAAGTAAGACTTAAAATTCTTTATTCACTCAAGAAACATTCATTAAACACCAGTTATCTGTCAGGCATTGACAGCCCCATGTGTTCACAGTCTATCAGTGAACAAAACAGACGCAATCCTTTTCCTCATGGAGTTTACACTCTACTAAAAACAAACAAACAAAAAAACAAACAAAAGACTACTTTGAAAGAGCTAGAAACAGGACAATATTTTCTTTCTTTCTTTCTTTTTCTTTCTCTTTCTTTCTTTCCTTCTCTTTCCATCTTTCTATTGCATTCCTTCTTTTTTCTTCTTTCTTCCTTTCATTTTTTCTTCCTTTCTTCCTTCCTTTCCCTTCTTCCCTCCCTCCCTCCCTGCCCCTTCCTTCTTTCCTTCCTTCCTTCCTCCCCTCCTTTCTTCTTTCTTTTCTCCATATTTAAAAACAGAGTTTCACTACGTCACCCAAGCTGCTCAAACTCCTGGACTCAAGCAATCCTCTGGCCTCAGTCTCCCAAAATGATAGGATTACAGGCAGAAGCCACCATGCCCAAACAGAAGGGTAAATTGCATATGCTTATTTTCATGAAGGCCTCTTTGATATGGTAACATTTAGGAGATTTGAATGAAGTGTATCATATGAATATGGTAAGAAAGGAAATGGATACAGTCAGAGTCTATACCTTTTTGTCGCAAAAACATAACATATATTCAGTATTTTACATCAGATGCATGAAAAATATTTTCTAATTAGATAAGTAAAATTTTTTTGAAAGATTTTCATTGATAAAATTCTGAATCTGGTATATTTGGCAGTAGAGAGAGCATAAGAAAGAGATACCCTGTGCTCTGTAACCAGAAGGCTTCAGTTCAAATTCTGTTTCAGACATTTACTAGTTGTGAATGTTCTTTAGGTAAGTCACTTATAAGCTTCTGATTCATTTTCATTCTATGTGAAATATTCAAACCAAACAAACCTCAGGAATTTGCAGTGAGGTTTAAATGATATAAAGCATGCAAAATGTACAGTAGTATCTTTGACAAATGGAAGACTGCTAGCCATTATTTTAATACCTTCTGTCTTGTAACCTGGTTCAGAGACCCTATTCCTTGATGACAGGTGATCAAAAACTGAATGGCAATTATATACTGGAAATTTCTTCTATTAATTATGAGGACTATGTCAGTGAATAAAGGTATCTCTGGATTTCTAAACTGAAATTTCAATTACAAAATATGCCTTCTATTTGTATCGTGTTGAATCTGGATTCCAATAAAAAAGACTCCGTATTTGAAAATCTTTCATGTTTGAAAAAGTCCGCTGACATCTTCCTCTCAGCTCAATTATGGAATTATCCAAAACAGTTTACTTTCATAGGGAACAGGTAAATTCACCTTTTAAAATGTTTCTACTTCTGTAAATATACCATCGGATTATAACCTTTCTAAATCACTCTTTAAGTATTACAAAATCGCACTGAATAGCTCAGGGTTGGAGATCACAAGATTTTATGAAGTCAGAATCTACTTTGTAAGTTTACAAGACTATCTCATATATGAATTTCATATATGAGATTGCAGCAGATTAATAGGATCTTATTAAATATAGAATAGAACCATATATAGTATAGAATTGTTCATCTATATTATACATAAAATATACAATGTTCCACATATATTTATATCTATGGTCCTATTATATATTGATCATAATATGTATACGTGTGTGTGTGTGTGTATGTGTGTGTGTGTGTGTAGGGACCAATTTTTGACACAGATATGAACCAGATTTCTCTTCCAGCCATTGGTGAAATCAGGAGAAACTAGAGATGAATTGGTGACAATCACTGTATCCTATTAAAAAAGCAGTAAGTTTCACCAAATGTCTTAACTAGGATGATTCTTGGAATTGTTAATATGGATCCAGCTCAGATTGTTACTTGGCCTGTAGTATTTAATAGTATGCCAATACTATGGGTCACTGGTTGACCTTTGTTAACTATCTAAGCAGAACTGTGGTATGAGGCATGGTAGCTCATGCTTAAAATCTTGGCATGTTGGGAGGCTGAGGCAGGAGGAATCCTTGAGGCCAGGAGGTCAAGACCAGCCTGTGCAACAGAGTGAAGATCCCTCTCAACAAAAAGTTAGCCAGGCATGCAGTCTGTGCTTATAGTCCCAGGAACTCAAGAGACTGAGGTTGGAGGATTGCTTGAGTCCAGGAGTTCAAGGCTACAGTAAGCAATAATCACACCACTATACTCCAGATAGGTGACAGAATGAGACTCACTCTCTAAAAACAAGAAAAGGAAAACTGTGGCACAATATTTGCTCTATTGAAACTGTATTACTGATTCAAAAACCAAGCAACAGGAGGTATGATCAATGTGGAAAATGCTTATATTTACTCAATTTCATATTTAGCAGCTTTCAGAGGAGTGCATTTTTTAACCTGTTAGACTATATTGGCTCACCTATTTCACAAATCCTCTTTAATTCACAGATAAGAGATCTGGGAAATCATCACAAATCCGCAAGAACCACTACGACCTTCTATCTTAATCAACAAAATTTGTCCAGTGAAATAATTTCAAATAATAAAATACTTAGCTTTTCTGGAAACGTTGCAAGTATGCAAGTAGATGTTGAAAAAAAAAATGAATTGCTTGGATCATGCTCCCAAACATTCAAACAAATTACATTTGGTTGAACTCATAGCTAACTTGGGGGCTCCTAAATGCTCTTTCACATTCTGAAATAAGTTTTTAGTGGAAATAGCATACATGTTACAGTTCAAAGTAGTAGGTGGTTTCACAAAGAAATTTTTAAAATTGGTATACTATTTTTTATTATTAAAAATGTGGTTTTTAAATTTCAGTCATTTAAAACTGGGTGGAAATGTTCTAAAAGAAGTTAGGTCTATTTTCATTTTGAAACTTTGCCAGGGTAATATGTGCATTATAGCAAAGAAAATAGTACAAAAAGGCTAATGAAAAGCAGAGTCATGCAATTCATTATTTTCTGTGCCTAGTCACAATCTCCAGGAACAATTTTCTCTAATCATTTCTGTTTTCATTCTTCTTTAGGTTATCATTTTAACTATAGGTATATTTGTATCTGTCTTTATTATTATTGTTATAGTTTAAGTTCTGGGGTACATGTGCAGAACATACAGGTTTGTTACAAAGGTGTCTTTCTTAATTTTCCAACTGGAGACAATATCTGTTTACTTCCTTAAAAATATATGATTGATTTCATTCTATCTCATCTTCTCTCCTGCCCACTCCTTTTAATATTTGACAGTTTTTTCTTTTTAAAAAAAAAAATTATTTTCTTTTTCTTTTTTCTTTTTTTTTTTTAATTTTACTTTAAATTCTGGGATGTGTGTGCAGAACGTGCAGGCTTGTTACATAGGTATACATGTGCCATGGTGCTTGGACACACCCATCAACCGGTTGTCTACACTAGGTATTTCTCCTAATGCTATCCCTCCCCTAGCCTCCTACCCCACAACAAGCCCCAGTGTGTGATGTTCCCCTCCCTGTGTCCATGTGTGCTCCTTGTTCATCTCCCATGTATGAGTGAGAATATGCAGTGTTTGGTTTTCTGTTTCTGTGTTGGTTTGCTGAGAATGATGGTTTCCAGCTTCATCCATGTCCCTGCAAAGGACATGAAGTCATCATTTTTAATGGCTGCATAGTATTCCATGGTGTATATGGACCACATTTTCTTCATCCAGTCTGTCATTTATGGGCATTTGGGTTGGTTCCAAGTATTTGCTATTGGGGACAGTGCTGCAATAAACATATGTGTGTGCATGTGTCTTTACAGAACAATGATTTATAATCCTTTGGGTATATATGCAATAATGGGATTGCTGGGTAAAATGGTATTTCTGGTTCTAGATCCTCAAGGAATCACCACGCTGTCTTCCACAATGGTTGAATAAATTTACACTCCAACCAACAGTGTAAAGGCCTTCCTGTTTCTCCACATCCTTTCCAGCATCTGTTGTTTCCAGATTTTTTAATTATCACCATTCTAACTGCGTGAGATGGTATCTCATTGTACTTTTGATTTGCATTTCTCTAAAGACCAGTGATGATGAGCTTTTTTTCATATGTTTGTTAGCTATTTAAATGTTTTATTTTGAGAAGTGTCTGTTTATATCCTTCACTAACTTTTCAATTTTTTTTCCTTGTAAATTTCTTTAAGTTCCTTACAGATTCTAGATATTACACCTTTATCAGAAGAATAGATTGCAGAAAAAATTCTCTTTCTGTAGGTTGCCTGTTCACTCTGATGATAGTTTCTTTTGCTGTGCAGAAGCTCTTTAGTTTAATTAGATCACATTTGTACATTTTGGCTTTTGTTGCCATTGTTTTTGGTGTTTTCGTTATAAAGTCTATGCCCATTCTTATCTCCTGAATGCTATTGCCTAGGTTGTCTTTTTGGGTTTTTATGGTTTTAGGTTTTTCATTTAAGTCTTTAATCCATCTTCAGTTAATTTTTGTATAAGGTGTAAGGAAGGGATGCAGTTTCAGTTTTCCCAACACCATTTATTAAATAGGGACTCCTTCCTCCACTGCTTGACGTTGCCAGGTTTGTCAAAGATCAGATGGCTGTAGATGTGTGGCATTATTTCTGAGGCCTCTATTCTGTTCCATTGGTCTATATATCTGTTTTGGTACCAGTTCCAGGCTGTTTTGGTTACTGCAGCCTTATAGTATAGTTTGAAGTCAGGTAGCATGATGCCTCCAGCTTTGTTCTTTTTGCTTAGGATGATTGTCTTGGCTATATGGGCTCCTTTTTGGTTCCAAATAAAATTTAAAGTAGTTTTATTTTTTTAATTCTATGAAGAAAGTCAATGGTAATTTGATGGAGGTAGCATTGAATCCACAAATTACTTTGGGCAGTACGGCTATTTTCATGATATTGATTTTTCCTATCCATGAGCATGGAATGTTTTCCCATTTATTTGTGTCCTCTCTTATTTCCTTGAGCAGTGGTTTGTAGTTCTCCTTGAAGAGGTTCTTCATATCCTTTGTAAGTTGCATTCCTAGGTATGTTACTCTCTTTGTAGCAGTTGTGAATGGGAGTTCACTCATGTTTTGGCTGTTTGTCTATTACTGGTGTATAGGAATGCTTGTGACTTTTGCACATTGATTTTGTGTCCTGAGACTGCTGAAGTTGCTTATCAGCTTAAGGAGATTTTGGGCTGAGATGAGGGGATTTTCGGAATATACAATCATTTCATCTGCAAACAGAGACAAATTGACTTCCTCTCTTCCTATTTGAATACCTTTATTTCTTTCTCTTGCATGATTGTTCTGGCCAAAACATCCAATACTATGTTGAATAGGAGTGGTGGAAAAGGCATCCTTGTCTTGTGTCAATTTTCAAAGGGAATACTTTCATCTTTTGCCCATTCACTATGATATGGGCTGTGGGTTTGTCATAAAGCACTCTTACTATTTTGAGATATGTTCCATCGATACCTAGTTTATTGAGAGTTTTTAGCATGAAGGGGTGTTGAATTTTATCCAAGGACTTTTCTGCATGTATTGAAATAATCATGTGGTTTTTGTCTTTGGTTCTATTTACGTGATGGATTACATTGATTGATTTGTGTATGTTGAACCATCCTTGCATCCCAAGGATGAAACCAACTTGATCATGGTGGATAAGGTTTTTGATGTGCTTCTGGATTCAGTTCACAAGTATTTTGTTGAGAATTTTCACATGAATGTTCATCAGGGATATTGGCCTGATATTTTTTTGTTATTGTTGTGTCTCTGCCAGTTTTTGGTATCAGGATGATGCTGGCCTCATAAAATGAGTCAGGAAAAGTTCCTCTTTTCCTATTATTTGGAATAGTTTCAGAAGGAATGGTACCAGTTCCTCTTTGTGCCTCTGGTAGAATTTGGCTCTGAATCCATCTGGTCCCAGGATTTTTCTGATTGGCAGGCTATTAATTACTGCCTCAATATCAGAACTTGTTATTGGT
>CAUYQU010071033.1:0-28024 GCA_963574635.1 Cheracebus regulus | reverse complement strand
CCTCTTTCTTTCTCTCTTTCATTCTTTTTTTTCTTTCTTTTGCTGTTTCTTTCTCCTTTTCTCTCTTTTTCTAAAATCTCTTCCTCTTTCTTTCTCTTTCATTCTTTTTTCTTTCTTTTGATGTTTCTTTCTTTCTTTCTCCTTTTCTCTCTTTTTCTAAAATCTCTTCCTCTTTCTCTCTTTCATTTTTTAAAAAAAAAATAAAAATAAAATGTAATAATCATATCAAATCAGAATAATTAGCAAGTCTGTCTCAAACATTTATAATTCTTTTGTGTGGGGAACTTTCAAAATCTTCTCATCAAGCTATTTGGAAATTAACAAAAAAATGTTAATTGTAGTTACCCTACAATGCTAAATAATCTTACAATGTAATCCTCTTATGCATCTATAATTTCATATCCATTAACCAACCTCTTCTTTTCCCCACTCTCCCTTATTGTCCCAAGCCTTTAAAAACCATGATTCTATTTTGCTTCTTTTTTTTTTGTAAGGAGTCCCTCTAGATGGGACTTTTAGTCTGCATACTCATAAGAATTATATTTCTATTCTTTACAAATAACTCAGTTTTAGGTATTCTGTTACAAGAACAGAAAATGTAGTAAGAGAGAAAATTGGTACCAGGAGTGGAATGTCACTAATAACAAATAACTGAATATGTGGAAACAGCTGTAAAACTGGGTAATGAGCAGAGAAAGCTAGAGGAATTTGAAGGAGCATAAAAGAAAAGTTTAGATTGTAGTGAGAAATTTGAAGAGAAGAGTAGGCAAAGTTTTGAACTCTTTAGAGATTAGTTAATAGAAATGCTGATAGAAATATGAATGAAAGACCATTGTGATGAGGCTTCAGATGAAACAGATAAACAATTTATTGGAAACTGAAGTAAAGACCATCTTTGTCATAAACTGACAAAGGATTTGTCTGTACTTTGAGCTAGACTGGCAACATTCAAATCTCCACAAGTGTTTATCATATGAGAATAGGCAGGACTTTTTATCATTTTGTGCTTCAGTCTTATCTATAAAATGAGGATAACACTTTACAAAATTTTTTTCAATTGTTGAATAATTTAAGGTATGCAAACTGATTATAACAATAGCTTGTACATTTTCAGTACTTTATAAATGTTAGCTAGCTGGTATTATGATTGGTGTACTTGAAAAGGGATTGCAAAAATAATATTTCTCAAATATTTTTATTAACCTGTGACCCTTCTTTTTACTTACAATATTCTGGTTTCATAAAAAATAGAGACATGTTGCCTTAAAGTATATTCATTATATTTAGAAAATACTTAATTCATGGAAAGATTGACCTATTCAGTGTAGCATTAGATCTCAAAATGTTTAAACTACTTTGCAAAGACAAAAATTGTATTTGGTTAATTTTAATAGCATAAAGAATCATTCTAAAACTAGTGGCCACCAGTTTCTCTATACATATAACGAAAGAACAAAATAGTAAATATTTAGTATATGGGTAATTATGAAACAATGAGAGAAATAACTTGTTATGTATGAAAGAGAACGTCTTATAATACAGATAATGTAGCTTATAAAAATATTGATTTTTTCCTCTCTTCTGTGTATAGTAATACATTCTTAATTGATTGTATATGTAGAGAACAAGTTATTTTATGTTTTCTTCTGTTCTTTCTCTAAAATCACAACTGCTCATGGCAACCATTTAGGCCCCAAATTTGAAAAGAAATTTTAATTATTATTCTTGGAAATATTTCAAAAGTATAAGTCTCACTCTCATTTAAAAATTATATTTGTCACTCATTACCATTTCTTAATAATGAAAGTCAACATTAGATGGTTTTTATTTGACAACTCCTTAATTTGGTATATGCTCCCTGGACATCTCCAAGGCATCCTCCTTTTCTCTTCACAAACCTTGGGCATTTATTATTTTATAGTATCTTATATAACAGAGCTGTTTCTTCTCATTTTTCAATTTTTAGAGCCATCTCCAGTGACTGGTAGATAATTGTACATAATAATCATATTATACATAATTACATTTATGAGTATTATGGTATCAAACTGATAATTACAAAGATAGCTATATATATATGGGAAGATGGGACTATTAGCAAAGTTGAGTGATGGGTGAGTATAGCTCTGTTTTATTTAATGTTGTGTCTTGAAGAAGCAGTTGGAATTAGCCATATTATAAAAAATGGGAGGGTTGAATATAGAATATTCTAGATAAATGCACATGAGAAAACCCCAATCCTGTTAATATGGTTATATATATATGGAATTTAAAAATACTTAAGTGCTGTGTAAAACCATGAGAAGGAGGCCTCATTTTTGAGGATATTGAATACTGTGCTAAAGAACTTGCCCAGTGTTGTGAAGAAACGTGTTTATAGGTCTAATCTTAGGACTTAATGAGAAACATCTCTTCAGAGTTTTATCTTCGTCTGTTTACAAATTATTTCCCAGAAGTTGTTTTTAAAATTTAAAAGCATTCAGCTTAGTCCAAATTTTTCCCATAAATATGTTTCAACAGCCAACATAAACACAGGGAGAGAACCCTTGAAATAATTTAGACATTCGTTATTATAGGAAAATTTATAGACTTACTGACACAATTGTATTAGCTTATCATTCAAGTAAATTAGTAAAAATTTCTAACACTAACAGTCCTCTAAGTAAAAGAGACCTACTGAAATATGGCATCCATGAATGAATAAAAGAATTAAAAGTGTAATTACAATTTTGAATAAAACAATACATTTAATACCAACACATTTCTTACTAGGCAAGTGTGTCAGTCTGTTTTTGCATCTCTATGAATAAATACCTGAGACTGGGTAAGTTATAAAGAAAAGGAGTTTAATTAGTTCACAGTTCTGTAGACTGTACAGGAAGCCTGTTGCCAGGATCTGCTTCTCGCTAGGACCTCAGGAAGTTTACAATCATGGCTGAAGGTAAACTGGGAGCAAACACATCACATGGAGAGAGTGGGAGCCAGAGGGAGAGAAAAGGGCGGGGGATCCTAGACTCTTAAACAGCCAGACCTCACATGAACTAACTGTGAAAAAACTAACTTACCACCAAGGGGATGCTGCCAAACCATTCATGAGGGCTCCACCGCCATGATTCCGTCACTTCCACCAGGCCCAACTCTAAAATTGGGAATCACATTCCACATGAAATTCTGAAGGGACAACATCCAAACCATAGCAGCACCTTTAAACGAAGTAACTACATACATGGATTAAAAAGTGCTTTGTCATTATAGGCACATTTTATTAATTCTTCATATTATTTTTAAAAATTATGTTAGAAATTTTAAAATATTGATTTTCCTATAGAGTTTAGCATACAGGTTAGGCATCAAATTCATAAATATTTGTAAAGAGTAAATGCCCTAGAAATTATTACAGTTCTCACTAAAAATTGTAATTTTGTGCTTCCTCTTTAGCAGGTGTTTGTACCTCATCCTTAAAATATATTATCAGCTAAATTATGTTTCCTCTGACAGACTCTACATAGGAATTGGATATATAGAATATGTTGGTAACAAATTATGTGCAATATTTAACTGTCAAAGTTAATTAGTTAAATTTAACTTTCCCTGCAAAAATTGTAGGTAATAGGCAAACTGACTCAGCTAAAGCACTTAGTATTTTAATAACAGAATCATATATATAACAATTTTAAAAATCCCCTAGAAATCATATTATTTTTAGCTTGAAAGTCATTATAAAAATATAGGGTATAAATTATGTAGTGTTTTATTATGATCTGTAAAAATATAAGTCAAAAAATTTTAAATTAACAATATTCTCCTTGGAACAAATATATTCTCATTACTCTAGAACTTTGTTTAATAATTGAGAGTCTAGATAAATTGATCTTTAAGTCTCATTCCTTCTGAAAAATCACACAATTCTATCTTCTTTTCTGTTTTGTTTTTTCATTATTTTAAAAATTGTCTACAGTCATGCAATGGTCAAAGAGCTTACCAACAAAGGATTTTTTTTTTTTTTTTGCCATTTTCTGGGTCCCTATATGCTTCTCTACATTCATTTCCGTCTTGCAAATACCATCAAGTCTGTAAACAGATCTATTCTAAAGAATTCCTTAAGGTCACTAGCAAGGGAGCTAGCTCAGGGCATTCTTAATTTTGTTCCATACAGCATTTTTCCCATGCTAATTGTGATGCCTGGCTTCATATAAATGCATTACAACTTTCCATCTTTCCTCTGTAGCTCACAATAGTTATCTAACTCACCATTGTTTCATTTAATATTATTTGCTACTGGGTGGTTTTTTTTTTTTTTTAATCTAAAGGCAGTTAATGTATCTATGTTCATATTGCCAAGTAGAGGAATCATTTTGTATTCAATTTCTTTTTTTAGATGCTATTAATTCCAGATACAGATGGAAAACTCCCTTCTATTGCAACCACATAAAACCATTTTACTCAATAATAGCTTTTCTTTTTAAAGCTGAAATTCCTTTATATATTTGGCAATGCAAATTCTGTTCTCAAAAGTATTTAGCTTATATTCTTTCATTGTATTGACTTTATTCACTTGGATCTACGTTTAAAAGTGTGCACTTCTTTTTCCAAAGTAAAATAACTTCAACTCTATTTAAATGATCATATTTTGATTTTTGCTTCATAATGAAAAATGAGAAATGAGGCATAGAAGTATCTGAGTAATGAACAGAGTTTAGTCTTTCAATAGTGAAATAATACAATTCCTATGTACTATAGATTATATTTTAAGATGCTTATTACCCATTTTTAAAAATTCAACTAAATGGCTCTTTGATTAAAGAAGTTGTACTGTCCCAGTTTATTCAATTTTATGTCTTGTCATAATTTTTATTTCAGCCCACATTAAACAAAATATGTTTTAAAATAAATTATGGCTGATTTTAGCGGTAGTATCAATTCGCTTAGCAAAGAGAGGGCAGAAAACAAGAGTTGAACAGGATAGTTTTTGGTGTAGGAGACAAATTGGCAGCAGGTATAATCAAGGCATCAAACATGTTGTAGACAGCAAAGTTTGCAACAAGGGTAAAATATCTGAGACAATGGACTAAACTAACAGGATCCTTAAAACTCAGTCACAGGGGCTATTACTATAAATAGCCCTAGGAAATTACCAGGTTCAAGTCAGTAATTGAAAATGGACTCAGGCAGCCAATCTGGGATGGATATGAGGGAGACAAAAAGAATAATCTATAACTACTCTTATATTTCTCTACTCTAGGCTTTGGCTTTAGAGAGTCCTAAATTTCAAAAACAGGTTAAAAATAAAAAATAAACATGAGAAAACATATGAATGCCTATATTACTCAGGATCTAATGCTCAACACTGGCATAATATCATACATAACCAAAACATCAAGTCTCCTAACACTGTTTTGGCCCCACAGAAATCTTCTTTCTCATCTGTTGCAATCATGTCAAAATTTAAAGATTCGTGGGTTATTTCATTCCTCTCATAGGAAACAGACATGGTTTAATAAAGAGGAAAAACAAATTATTGTCATTAATAAAGTTTTCAAATAGCATAAATACAATAAATTCTTGCAAAATAAAATATTAAAAGTTTTAAAAATCTAAATTTATAACTTTGGATTATTTAATTTTAATAATAAAAATAAAGAAAAAGTTAATAAAAGGTAGTGCACATGAAATATATGACTAAAGTAGCATTCCAATTTTCCAGAAAATTAAAACACAGAAACAAAAATTATTTGCATGACTAAAAAAAATTATAGAAAAAAAACCAAAATGAATAATCCAATCATTATTTTCAGATTATTTCTTGGCTACTATCAATCAAAGTAAATTTTCTTTGAAAAAATACGAATAGTAAATTGAGCTATTTTCTGTTTTCTTTATAATGCTATAGCTTAAAAACGATTAAAAACATTTAAGAAGTACTGAGTGCATTTATGTATTGCTAATAGATGGTAAAAACTTGAACATAAGTAATAAAGTTATATATAATAAAAATATTTCAGTAGCTTCTCTGATAATATAAATTCATTATATTTGATTTTATTACAGTCTTCTGATATCAATGGTTAATATCTAAATTTATGGTCTGAAAATATCAACACACATAGATTCTCATGAAGTAAAATATGTAACACAGAGAATATCTTTGACGATAACTTGAACTGTGGCAATTATTTTCTTCTGGTGAGAAAAAATAATACTTTCAACAATTGAAAGTGAGAACTAAAATTTTCAAAGCATGGCACTAGTATCCATCTCTGACCCCAAATGCAAATTTAAAATACACACACCAATTTAAACTGAAAATATACTTTTTAACAACATTTTAAGAGAACATGGTTAAAATAAAACACATACACAATATTTCAAAAGTTTTTAGTTCACTATTAGTCAAAACCTAAAATTTTGTTATTGTATCCAGAAATAATTCTTTAAATTCATGTTTTACATTACAGTCAATGCAACAACCACTAATCCTTTAAAAACTAAAGCAAGAACATTTTTTCTCATTCAGGCATTTAATTAGAACTTCAAAAATAGATTAGTTGTAATTGAAAAGGTAATAAAATATAGTTTGACATTTTTAAGAGGAATCTAAGTTAGCATGTTTAATGAAGTTACATTATTTTTTGCTTTGTCGGTAAACTTAGTCTCTTCCTATGCCATAGAGTTGAAAAACAAATAATCTGTGAAAGGAGATGATGTTTTTTCTTTTAACCATTTGAAATGGTAAGGTCTGTTAAAGCAGTTTTCATTTCTTTATAATAACTGTGTTTTAAAATAATGATTTTAGAGAGCTCTTATATACACTGTTGGTGGGAATGTAAACTCATAAACGTATGATGAAAACAGTATGGAGGTTTCCCTAAAAACTAAAATTATAACTACTATATGATCCAGCAATCCAATTATTAAGTATGTATTTAAAGAAAAGGAAATCAGTGTATCAAAGAGATATTTGAACTCTATGCTTTCTGCATCTTTATTCACAATAGCAAAAATATGGCATCAACATCAAAAGATATATGGACAAAGAAAATGTGGTATGTAGTCACAATGGAATACTGTTCAGCCATAAAAAAAAAGAAGAAAATCTTTTCATTTGTGACAACATGCATGAGACTGGAGAACATTCATTAAGTGAAATAAGTCAGGCACAGAAAGATAAATATCACATGTTCTCACTCATATGTGGTAGCTAAAGGAAAATTAAACTCATAAGTAGAGAGCAGAATTGTGGTTATTTGCATCTAGAGAAGTTGTGGGAATATGGGAAGAGAAGTTGGTTAATGGATACAAAGCTACACCTGGATGGGAGGAATACATTCTAGCGTTCTATGGCAGTTTAGGATGAATATGGTTAAAAATAATTTGGTGTGTCCTTACGAAAGCTAGAAGAGAGGATTTTTAATGTTCACAACAAAAATGGTAAATGTTCAAGGTGATAGATAGGTTAATTACTCTGATTTGATCATTGCACATTGTATACATGCTTCAAAATATCATACTGTATGCCACAAATATATATAATTATATGTGCCAACTAAGAATAAAAGGAAAAAATAGATAAGAAAATTAAAACCTTTGTTATCTTTTATATTTTTATTTCTTTTCCTTTGCTCCCAGAGATATTTTATTTTACGTAACATCAGTTTTCCCAACATTTTTTTGTCTGGGTAAAACCACTAGAGAAAATTTTAAATTAGCATAACTGTTTGAATCACTAGATAAATACTAAAATTAACTTGAATGATTATATATATATATATATATATATATATATATATATATATATATATATATATAACATGACCTAAATAACTTCTTGTTTAAAATAACCTCTGGCCAAAGCTGCTAATGCAGCTGTTCCTAAATCTCATTCATCTAAAAAATATTTTAGTTATTCACTAAGCCTTCGTCTAAGTACAGCACATATCAAGACTAACTTTATTGTTGAATGCAGGGACATACATTTTATTTAAGAAGAAGATGGGAAGACCATATATAAGAAAAACAAAATCACACAAAACAAGATAGTATCAGTTAGTGATATATGTATACACTATGATAAAAATAGTAGAGAGCATTGTGATACTGAGTGTGGAGAATATCTTTAAATTGATTGTCTGAGAAGGATCTTTCATGGGGCATGGTTCAGACAAGGCATACATATAAATATTGAGAGGACAGGGAAAAGTATTATAGGCAAAAGGAACAGCAAACACAAATTCTGTGAGCTATCCGAAAGACAATATGACTAGATTGCTAACAAGTGCAGAAATATTTCAGGGATTTCTGAGAAAGGAGAAGAAACCAAATACTTTTATGTTATTGTAGTAATTTTCGATACTATTATAATGGTAAACAAAAAGTTACTAAAAAGTTTTAGATTCTTGCATGATGAATGATTCAGATATTTAGTGTGACTGATTCTTGGGGACTAGTATAAGAAGGAAGCTTACATAAAGACCAATGAAGGCTATTAATATAGTCTCATCCAGTTATATCCATGATCCACCCAAGTATGTTAGTGAAGCAGTGGAGGAGAAATGAAAGAATCTGCGATGTATTTTGGAGATGAGATAAAAATATTTGCTAAAGGAAAGGTTAAAAACATGAAAATCAAAGTTTTTTGTTTTTTTTTTTTTTTTTTTGGTTTAGGCAACGTTAGTGCTGGTCATTTACTAAGAAAGGGAAGCATAGGGAAATGACACATGTGGAAGAGAAAATTATGAGTTCCTTCAGGGTATCTTGAATTGGAGAGACCTAATAGTTATCTAAGAGGAGATGTCAAGTAAGCTGCTGCAGAAATTAGTCTACATTTCGGATGAAAAGTTAAGGCTGGAGACAGACATTTGAGAGTCTCAGCACATGACTGTTATTTGTAGTCATGGAACTGCATGAGGTTGCCTGAGAAAGACGATATATTCAGAAAAGAGAAGTAGGCTTGATGATCGAGCAATGATCTAAGCTGAAATGACATAAAAAGAGCATCAAGCACCAGAAACTGGGATGCAGAGAGCAATAAGCTAGAAGAAAATAGAGGGTGATAGGGAAAACAGAACCCAAAGGATTAAAGTGATTTAAGACTAAGAAGTGGTATTTTGCATTAAATGTTGCTGATACATCAATTAAGCAGTTTATTGCAGTAGCAGAGATGAAGTGAGGAGGGAAAGAGAAATCAGAAAGTACAGGCAGTAAGGATAGACTCTTTTTTCAAAATTCATTCATATATTTGTTTGTGAAAGGGGATAGTGGAATGAGACAGTATTTGGAAAAGAATGTTTAGATAGATGATAGATGATAATTAGATAATACAGAATATATGGATGATTGATAAATCCTAAATGATAGATTAGACAGATCTTCTAAGCAGGTGAAAATAGAACAAGTTTGTATGTTGATTAAAAAAATAGAGAATATTCATGATGGTGAGAGAAAAAACGCAAGAACAAAATAGTTTAGAAAATTATAGAACAGAGGTGTGTGCATGTGGTTGTTGAAAATATTTAGAAGTGAGACTGAGGATTTAGGAGAGTCTTGATGCAATGTTTGTTTCTTACATCTCAGTGAAAGATTTTGAGATGCCAAAGAAGGGTGCAATAAGGAGACAGATTAATCAGTTCACTGACTCATATGTATATATGATTATATATAATATATATTTACATTTTATATGTATGCACACTATACACACACACACACACATATATATATATATATATATATATATATACACACACACACACACACACATACATACACACTTTAAGTCTTTAAGTTCTGGGGTACATGCACAGAATGTGCAGATTTGTTACTTAGGTATACATGTGCCATGGTGGTTTGCTGCACCCATCAACCCATCATCTACATTACATCTACATATTTTTTCTAATGCTGTCCTTCCCTTAGTTCTCTGTCCCCTAATAGGCCCCAGTGCATGATATTTCCCTCCTTCTGTCCATGTGTTATCATTGTTCAACTCCCACTTATGAGTGAGAACATACCGTATTTGATTTTCTGTTCCTGTTGTAATTTGCTGAGAATGATGGTTTTCAGCTTCATCCATGTCCCTGAAAAGGACATGAACCCAGCCTTTCTATGGCTTAATAGTATTCCATGGCATATATGTGCCACATTTTCTTTATCCAGTCTATCATTGATGGGCATTTGGGTTGGTTCCAAGTCTTTGTTATTGTGAACAGTGCTGCAAATAAATATTCGTGTGCATGTGTCTTTATAGCAAAATGATTTATAATCCTTTGAGTATATACCCAGTAATGGGATTCCAAGGTCAAATGGTATTTCTGGTTCTAGATCCTTGGGGAATCGCCACACTGTCTTCCACAATGATCAAACTAATTTACACTCCCACCAACAGTATAAAAGCATTCCTGTTTCTCCACATCCTCTCCAACATCGGTCTGTTCCTGACTTTTTAATGATCACCTTTCTAACTGGTGTAAGATGATATCTCATGTTGTTTTGATTTGCATTTCTCTAATGACCAGCGAAGATGAGTTTTTTATCATGCTTGTTGGCTGCATAAATGTCTTATTTTCAGAAGTGTCTGCTAATATCCCCTGCCCACTTTTTAATGTTTTTTTTTTCTTGTAAATTTTTAAAGTTCTTTGTAGATTCTAGATATTAGCCCTTTGTCAGATGGGTAGCTTGCCAAATGTTTTCCCATTCTGTTGGTTGCCAGCTTACTCTAATGATAGTTTCTTTTGCTGTATAGAAGCTCAAGTTTAATTAGATCCCATTTGTCTATTTTGGCTTTTGTTGCCATTGCTTTTGGTGTTTTAGTCATGAAGTCCTTGCCTATGCCTATGTCCTGAATGGTCTTGTCTAGGTTTTCTTCTAGGATTTTTATGGTTTTAGGTCTTATGTTTAAATCTTTAATTCATCTGAAGTTAATTTTTGTGTAAAGTGTAAGAAAGGGGTCTAATTTCAGTTTTCCTAACACCATTTATTAAACAGGGAATCCTTTCCCCATTGCTCGTTTTTGTCATGTTTGTCAAAATGCTGTGGCTCACTGAAATCTCCGCCTCCTGGGTTTAAGCGATTCCCCTGCCTCAGCCTCCTAAGTAGCTGGAACTATAGGCATGGACAACCATGCCCAGCTAATTTCTTGTGTTTTAGTAGAGATGGGGTTTCATCATGTTGGCCAGGATTGTCTGGGTGTCCAGACCTTATGATTTGCCTACCTCAGCCTTCCAAGTGTTGGGATTACAGGCATGAGCCACTGTGTGTGGCCAATTTTTGTATTTTTAGTAGAGATGACATTTCATCATGTTGGTCAGGCTGCTGTTGAACTCCTGACATTAGGTAATCCACCCGCCTCGGCCTCCCAAAGTTCTGGGATTACAGGCATGAGTCACTACCTGACCATACAGACCAGTTTTAAGAGCAAAAGCTGGATGATGGAAAAAATGCTAGATGACCTGGAAAGGCTGGACATGGGCAGCAACTCAGGAACACGAAGCATAATGGAAGTAGTACTGAATATTTCTTGGACATGACTTCTCAAACTATCTGTGGTGAAAGATTATATTCCCTGTCTGCATCATAGAAGGATACTTGTACAAAAAAATGAAATTCCAAAAAATTATCACATAATTGTATGTTACAGCAGTGGCAGTTTCTATAAATATTTATAAATACTCCAATTTCTTTAGCAATTTTCTGTGGGTCAGTAACAAAAATTTTCCAATGGACATCAGTTGGAGAAATACTTTCAGTAAGATAGTCTTAAACAAGTGTAATTAAGAAAAATACTCTATTTCTTTTTTAGTGTGACTCCCATAATAATAAAATTTAGACAAAGTACAGCACACTTATTCAGTTAGAAATTTTATATTTTTTTGTAAATAATATACATACTCAGGGCTAGTGTATTATATAATAATAACATTTAAACAAAAAAAGATGAGGCACTCACTTTAAATACACCTGTGATATCACTGAAGAAAAATTGAGAACTCTTAGTGAAAGCTAAGGCTATCAAAAAATGTAATGCAAAAAGTAATTGGCACGAGTGATAGGGCAGATAAATCTGGGTTTTTAAAAAATTACTTAGGCTTTATGTCATTCTGATTATGTTAATGCTATCCTTCATAATACTTGTAAGATATAACACCTGTCTCAGTACATGTGTAGTCCAAAACAATAATATTCCTCAGTCATGAATACTATTATACTTGTCATAGCTCTACATTTAGACAAAGGTTTCATTTGTGGAGAATAATTTGTATTGGGATGGTAGGGGTCTGAAGAGAAGCCAGTAGTATTGAGGAGGAGTTGTGGGGTGCTGATGAGGATTTATGCTGGATAGAACTAGTACCTTGACTAAAACCAGTAGGGTATGAAATATTAAAAAACCTAATAGGAACGAATCCTACTGAGCATTTAATGTATTTTACTTAGTGGACTATACTATATTTGTTCAGAATTACATACAACAAAGCAAGTGAAAAAAAAAATAAGATTGCATTTCAGTAAGGAAAACATTCAAAAGCCTAAAATCTATTAAAGATTAGAAATTGGCTTGGAGCTTTACATGTCACCGTGTCCTCCATCTATAAAAGTAGGAATGTGACTTCCCATTTCTTTAAAAGTAACAGTCATTAATGTTTGCTAGTATGTGCCTATAAAATAACAAAAAAGACAAACTCTCTTTCTACTGTATATTTTCAATTCTAAGTCATGCTGAAGTTGAATAAGAAAAAAATTCTAAATTCGGTGGGTTTATCTTTTGATAGTAGCTCAGGCAAGACTTTATTGATTTATTATTTAATACTTAAGGACTGAAATATTTGCTAAGATATGCAAATGAGTAGAAAAACTGTGGGCTAGATTTGAGATTTTTATGCTTGTATAAGAAAGAATGATGTTACTAAGCAGGTTTAAAGGGCAGTGTTGCTAATTAATATTTATTTCTAAAGACATACTACAGAATCTACTTTATTCTGGCTTGTATATTGACAGACCGTGCATTGCCTTGTTTGAGAATTTCTGAGACTGCCAACTATTAACCAAATCCATTTTCTTCTTCTCTGGCACACAAATGGCCTCAGTTCTCAGGGCCATTCAGAGTTAGACATAGCTGTGAAACTGAGTTCCCACCAATGGCACATGAGCCATAATGACATGTGCCATTATGGTCCAGTACTGGTTCATTAAAACTACTTATGCAGCCTATGTTTTGTTCTTTCTCCTTATGACAGGTGCATACAGAGAATAAGAAATATCCATACATTGGTAGAGATATAAAAAATTAGAGCCTGTGTCACTGAATGAATTTATGAATAAAAGATAATCTCCCTTCTGTACAATTACTAACTATTGTTTTGGGAGCAAAAAATATATAAGCTTCTATTGTGTTAAGCCATTTGTTTGGTCCTATTTCTATTGCACCTAGTCTATACTAAGCAATATGTATTTACAGTAATAGATATAAGAACAAAAAGATAACATGGAACAATTTTTCTATATTATACATTACAAGTAAATGTATTACTGTATGGAAGACAGACAAGAAGCACATAGTTCTAAAATTATATAATACAGGAACCAAAATAACAAATTTAGAATGCTGTTCACATCCTTAATGAATTTCAAGGCATTTGCTTTTATAAATGAAAAAACCAAAACATAAGGAATACATTAGAAGAGATTAAAAGGTAATAACATAAGTCCAGAATGAGAATTTAAAAAAAAAAAAAAAAGGACTGCATTGCAGGGAAGAAAAATAAAATTTGATGCTACAGCAAATTGAATCAGTAATCTGAGAAATGAATGTGAGAATTTCTCCTAGAATGCAGAGAATAAAGAGTAATGAATTCGAAATGCTGAAAAAAAAATGACAAGGGTCAAGATTAGATAATGTAGTGAAAAGTACCAATAATTACCTTACCAAAAGCCAATGACTAAATAGCTAAAGATTTCAAGTGACAGAAAGCTGATAATGATTTCATAGTTTGCTCATGAGTATCAATAAAAATGAACTAAAAAGATAAGAAAAGCATTATTTAAGCCATCAGAAATGGAAAATCAGAAAGACAAACAAACTAATGGGTACTACTGAAGAAACATCAGTGATTGTCATGATATTACTGCACAAACAAAATGCCAGAATTTACAATGCACAGTTTTCAGAATATTGAGTGAAAAAATAATTGTGACCACCAAATGTCAAGCCCTGCTAAGTAGTCACTTGTTTGAACTCACCAAAAAATAATAATCTTCTCATGCCCATAATGTGAAGAAGTCTTTCTCATTCCTTTCTTTCCAAAATTTAAGATATGAATCTAATAAAAAGAGATTAAAAATAGAGAAAATAAAGATTTAAAGAAAAATTACAATTTAAGTGAATAAAGTTAAGTTCTAAAAAAAAGACAAATGGCAAAAAAAAAAATGCAGTTATTTTTGTTAATCCATCAAAAAAGATGGCAGATGAAAAAAATTTCTGAATGTAAAATGACAGAGCATTAAGAAAGATCTTCAACCAGATTGAATAGAGCAAAACAAAGGCGAGCTAATTTTTTTGTTGTTGTTATAGGTAAGCCAAAAATAGTATTTTTCTTTATTTTATCTACTAGAAAAATACAAATTAAAAACAACTTTAAAAAACTATCAAAAATCACGTTGGAAGATTCAAGAAAATAAGAACAAAACCAAAAATATTTAAAAAGGCAGGCATAAAACAAGCTGACAAAAAAATGCAACACAACTTGTATCAATTAAAACATTAAATTTAAAGGAGTTGTACTTATTAAAATAAAACAATGTGACAAAAGTAGAATATGACTACATGATGTTTAAAATAGTCATACCTAAAATTAAGTGACATTAAAAAGTTAAAAATAGGTACATATATGGTAAACAAAGCAAATGAATGACGATTTTATAGTATAATAGACATTTTTCCTTGAAGGGCTTCATATATGATATTACTAATAGCTGCATTTAGTGAGTTTTTATACTGTAGCAGAGACTATTCTATAACTTTATTAACTCATATATAGTCCTAAATTACTCTTGGTACAATATAATTTCCATTTCCAAGATAAATAAATAAAGCAAGGTAATTTTTTCCAAGATCATGTAATTTGAAAACAATGGAGTTCTGACTGAAATTCAGGCCAGTTAAATTCAGAGCACAAGTTTTTTAGTTCCATATTTTTCTAAAAAGATAAAATTGTCATAAAACTCATGTGTCTTAATCATATTACATTGGTTATAAATATGCAAGTAAGTTACAAAAGCAGTTGGAAAAAATAAACATACCTCTTTCAGACTTTGATATGTGTGTTTCTAAGATATAAATAATCATAAAGGGTAATAATTAAATCAATGTCAATAGCAATTATAATTTAATTTAATTAAAATGTTTTTTCTATGCAATATACTATATACTTTACAAATTTCATTTAGCCATCACAGTGATTTTTGATACATGAAAAATAAAGCTAAATAATTTAAATAGGATTTATACTGAAGTAGAAAGCGTGATTTAAGGTCACATAGCTATTAAATGAGGCTAGCATTTGTACCCAGAACTATTCTATGCCAAACACAAACTTACCGTTATGTTCTAATAAAATAATAAGGTGAGGGAGTGTATTAAACTTTATACCATACAACAGGTACTTTTTAAAGTTACCATTAATGTTTCTAAAGCCAGAAATTGCTTATTGGAGTTCAGTATGCTCGAAAATACTGAAACTGTTCAATTTCTATTCTTCAACCTTAATGCAAACATCGTGAAGTCATCGGAAATATTTTTAATCTACGCTCTTGTTTAAAACTCTTAGATAGAGAAAATAAACAATAGCTTTAGACTATTTACACATTAACAACCATATAATAAGTATCAATACTAATAAATGCCTCAAATATTTTCAAAAAATCAGCAAAATGTTATTTAATTATGAACTAAGAGAAAATTTAAATAAATATAATGAAAATTCTTTTAAGAAACTAAAAAAGCGATAAAACTATGTGTCTGAAATTGTGTTAAAGCAAAAAATTAGATAAATTGAAAATAAAATATACAATTGATAAATGCATTCAATAATGATTTATCTGACTAATCAACAAAATGAAGAAACCTGTGATAAACAAGGAAATAAAAAGACATAAAGGAGAATTATTATAGGAAATTAACCTCAGAATGAATACTTTAAAAAGAAAAAAAGCAGTAGAAGATAATATTACAGGTAATGCTAGCTAGGAAAATAAAAATCTTAATGCAGTGGTCAGTTTTTTTTTTAGAAAAACAACATGTTAGAAATTTTATTTGGTAGAAGAGAATGAAAACAGAGAATAGGTATATTCTCTACATGTATTTTTGCTTATACCTATGCATAAATATACATATATATGTACGTACATTTATGTATATGTGTAAATTTACATATATATATACCTATATATGTATGTGTAAGGAAAAATAGTCAGCAAAAGACTCTTGACTTAGTTTGTAGTAGAGTCAGAGCCTATCACAGAGCGTAAAATTTCTTTGTTTCTGGAAAAGAAGAAAACATGGGAAGCTTTTTGATTCATTTCATGAAGTAGGTAACAACCTGACATTGAATTCTGATAAAGACAGCACTAGCATGCTGTAAAACATAACACCCCCACCACAATTAAGTTTGCATATTTGACGGGATTGAGCTATAACTTTTATTTTGCAATTAGAAGACAATTAATGGCTTAAATGTTAAAATTAAATAATGGTTCTTATTGGTATATAATTTATAACTAGTTCACTGAAACACTCAAACAGAGGCCTCTGATGGTTGTTTCAGCTTTATTTTTCTGATAAAATATTTTTTTTGGTAAAGTTTAGAAACACAGAACAATAAAACACCCCCTTATTTGACATTTACTGTGAAATATGCGGTGATCTGCAAGTCAGGTTCTCGAAATAATAGATTTAAATATTAGATCTAAAAGTCAATATCTAAAATTAAAAACAAATTCTTGATTTTCCCCTTTATGATACACAAACGAACAATAAACAAATCACTATCATCTTTATAGATCTTCATAAATGATTACTAGTGCACAGGGACAAGATATATTTTACAAATAGAAGAATGATTTGACCATTCTTTGTTAAGACTATTCAGTAAAAAGAGAAGACAACAGTTACTTAATAATAATTTCAAAAGCTCTGTGCTAGGTATTTTTCTTGGTACTTTGCATATATTACCTTGTCTAATTCTGATAACAACTGAATTGGTAGCATTTCCCAGGTGTGGAAACTGAAGCCCAAAAACGTTTAGTAATTTGCCTGAGAACATATCTAATAAGTTCCTGGGCACACACACATGCAGTCTTGCTTCGTTTGGGTTTGTGCTTGTAAGCATATATCATAAAATATTATCAACAGTAGAAAGTTTATAGCAGAAATGGCCATTATTGGTGGAATTTCAACCTGGAAAACCATTCAAAGGTGCAAATGCTGTATGTAGTACTGCTGCTTTTCTGGCCCTAATTCATCCTATTCTAATTCTTAAGAAATACACAAAGCTCTGGTTTTCCCATTACTATTTCCTTTAATGGGGCCACTGCCAAACAAGATTTACAGAGATCTGTAGAGCAACTGATGTTCTTGACAAGACTGCCCTCCCTTGGCCTATATGCCACTTGCTGACAAACTGTTAAACAGATTAATCCTAAAAAGGAAGCTATAATTAGAACTGATTACCCAATTTTCCGTAAGAAACCATCAGTACTAATCTAATCATTTTATAGCCCTGTTTATTTTGGAAACAACTAAAATTCCCAAACTTCTGCAATCACCCATATGTCTCTATACATTCCCTAATTGGACCCAATGTCCTATCATTCCTTGATTCCCAAACATAGTCACTGTACCTACCCTCTGTCAACAGCAAATCTCCTATATCTTTACTAAGATTTCTCTTGGTGTCTGAATCTGACTCTTACTCAGGGAGTTTGCATCTCCTTAGTGTATACCTAGACCATTTTTCCTCTCTTAAAACCTCAATTCTTTTTGCTTGGTTTATACTTCCCACCATCTGTCTTTCATGCAAAGTCTATGCACATTTCTACTTCATTTGCCTCAGTATTTTAGACTGGAAATTGCAATATCCATATAGGTAAATTTTCAAATGCCTTGGCTTGTCACTTCAATGACTTGCATTTCCAATAACATTTCTTCTAAACTATTTTAGTTTCCCATTCCTATTCATAGTTAGTACCATTGAAAATTACTGCCATTTAAAACATGCATAAAAGTGCTCATTCTTTGCCATCTACTTCAGCTTTTCCATCTCAGTCTGCTATCCCTTTGTCAACTAAGCTTTGGGCAGTTTAAGACCTCATTTCATTGGAACTTCCTGTTATTCATGACCCAACACCTTCCTTTTTTCTTATTTAACTTGTTTTATAACTTAGATTCCATGAAACATTATTAGAATAACTCTTTCAAATATACCATCCACTGAACTGACTTAATTTTCCTCCATCGTGCTTATCTGATATACAAGATACTAGTGATCCTCACCAATATTTCTGGTCTTCTTGCATCCTGAACTTATGAGACTATTATACTGCTTTGTACTGACCAGCTTTGACCAATAGGACATAAATGTGTCATATGTCACATTTGAGTACAAATATTATAGAACCAGTGTGTGATTCCATATCTTTTCTTCTTTTAGCTGAGCAATCACAAAAACATGTGTTGGTTAAACGTGCCAAAATATCAAAGAAATTCCAAATACTGAGCTCACACAGGGAGGAATGTTTCCCTGGAGACGATCTGGATTCACATCAAGATTTGTGTAAATTATATATTTTTTATAGTAAGTTGCTGTACTACTCCATTCTCACACTGCTATACAGATATTACCTGATACTGGGTAGCTTATAAACAAAGGGGGTTTAATTGACTCATAGTCCTACACAGCTGGGGAGACCACAGGAAACTTACAATCATAGTAGAAGTTTGAACAGTCACCTTCAAAGAAGGTGAAAAAGAAGAACAGGCAACTTCTTCACAAGGAGGCAGGAGAGAGAAGTGTGCGGAGCAAAGGAAGAAGAACTCCTTATTATTAAACTATTGCATCTCATGAGAACTTACTCACTATCATGAGAACAGCATGGGGAAAGTACACTCATGATGCAAACACTTTTCACCAGGTCTCTCCCTAGACATGTGGGGATTATGGAGCTTACAAGTGAAGATGAGATTTGGGTGGGAACACAGCCAAGCCATATCATTACATCACTGGCCCCTCCCAAATCTCATGTCCTCACATATCAAAACACAATCATGCCTTTCCAACAGTTGCCCAAATTCTTAATTCATTAAAGCGTTAACCCAAAAATCCAAGTCCAAAGTCTCATCTGAGACAAGGCAAGTTTCTTCTGCCTATGAGCCTGTAAAATCAAAAGCAAGTTAGTTACTTCTAAGATACAAAAGGGTAGAGGCATTGGATAAATGCTCCCATTCCAAATGGCAGAAATTGGCCAAAACAAAGGGGCCAAGACTCCATGCAAGTCTGAAATCCAGCAGAGCATCAGTAAATATTAAAGCTCCTAAATAATCTCTTTTGACTGCATGTCTGACATAAAGGTCATACTGATGCAAGGAGTGGGCTCCCATGGTCTTGGGTCTCTCTGCCTCTATGGCTTTGTAGGGTATAACCCCTCTCCTAGATGCTTTCAGGGACTGGTGTTGAGTGTCTGCAACTTTTTCAGGTGCACAGTGCAAGCTGTTGGTGAATCTACTATTCTGGAGTCTCGAGGATCGTGCCCTTCTTCTCACAACTCCACTAGGCAGTTCCCCAGTGGGGACCCCAGTAGGAAAATGGGGAGCTCTGACCCCACATTTCCCTCCATACTACCCTAGCAAAGATTCTCCATGAGAACCCTGGAGCACATTTTTGGCTGGACATCCGGGCATTTCCCTACATCCTCTGGAATCTAGGTGGAGGTTCTCAAGTTTCAATTATTGACTTCTGTGAACCTGCAGGGCCAACATCACATGGAAACTACCAATGCTGGAGTCTTGCACCCTCTGCTGAGCTGGACATTGGGCTGTTTTACCCGTGGCTTGGATAAAGGTCACCAAGTCTCAAGATGGCAAAAAACAACAAGTCCCTGGGTCCCACCCATGAAACCAGTTTTTTATTTCTCGTAGGCCTCTGTGCCTGTTATGAGAGGGGCTGCTGTGAACACAGCTGACATGCTCTGGAGACATTTTCCCCATTGTCTTGGTGATTAACATTTGGGTCCTTGTTACTTTTTTCAAATTTCTGAAGCAGGTTTGAATTTTTCTGCAGAAAATGGGTTTGTCTTTTCTATCACATTGTCAGGCTGCAAATTTTGCAAACTTTTATGCTCTGCTTTCCTTTTAAACATAAGTTCCAATTTCAAACCATCTTTATGAATGCATATTACTTAATGCTTTTAAGAGCACTGTATTAGTCAGGGTTCTCTAGAGAGACAGAACTAATAGGATATCTATCTATCTGTCTATATATGGATATACATATCTCCACTGACTCAAATGTTAACCTTTGGCAACACCCTCACAGACACGCCCAGGGTCAGTGCTTTGTATCCTTCAATTCAATCAAGTTGACATTTAGTATTAACCATCACAAGTCCATCCCATGTAAACTTGAACCTATGAACATCTCCTAAGATTATACATAATCTTCAAATAAAGAAAATAAAAAGATCATAATCACACCTAACATAATACAACTCTCCTTCATACAACCAGAAACAGACCAATCCCAAACCCAAATACTATTATATAAAGTTAAAAATACTTAAAGGCTGATATGAAGTCAGTAAATCCTATGTCACATGATAAAGGAAAAGAAAGAAAACGAATATATTTTCTTAGTACAAGTATATACATGCACAAACATGTTTTTAACAAAAGAAGAAGGAAATACCATGAAAATCGCAGTCTCCATTTCTACAGCTGTTCACATGGTGATAGCTGGTGTTTATAACTACCTTCTTGTATCCATTCTGTATTCCCTTTGCCTTTAGCAAGCATCTCAGCAGGTTGTGTTTTTTTCCTGATGGAGTGACCCAAGCCTTCATTCCTAAAGGGTCGAGGTCATTTTTAATAGTCTGGATTGGGCTGTTGCAGTTTTCCATTGACCTTAATCACAGGACATGGTAATACTAAGATACATCCTAATGGATCTCCTGTACTTCACATGTATTCTTCCTTCCTTCCGTTATGGAGTAGTACACTGATTTCATCTGATTTCATCTGGGTCAGTCACCAGAGCCAACACTGTAACACCCTTCTTAGCCTGTTGACTTAAAGGTCAGAGGAGCCCAATGTGTCCAGGTGGCAATCTTAACTTTGGGTTTAATGGAATCATTGTTGTGTCTCATGATGGCAGCATTCCTCTCTCTGGAACTAAGACCTCTAGGCCAGCAGAATGTAATGTCATGGTAACAGGAAGCAAATATTGTGCTAGTAGATCACTAGGGGTGATGGTGGGTGGTGCCACTTCCACTTCCACTCCTTGATTCCTGGACCCAAGTCCTGGCTATGGGAGAAATGGTACCATATATTGGATGTTGATTCAGAACATACAAGGCCTTCTGGAGAACTTCGCTCCAGCCCCACAAAGTATTGTCACCTAGTTGGTATTGTAATTGTGACTTCAAAAGGCCATTCCACCATTCTATCAATTCAGCTGCTTCAGGGTGATGGGGAACATGGTAAGACCAGTAAATTCCTAAGAATGAGCCTACTACCACACTTCTTTAGCTGTAAAGTGCGTGCCTTGGTCAGAGTCAATCATGTGGAATACCATGATTCTGAATAAGGCATTCTGTGAGTCCACCGATGGTACTCTTGGGAGACATATTGCATGCAGGAAAGGCTAACCCATATCTGGAGTAAGTGTGTTTTCAGTGAGGACAAACCTCTGCCCTTTCCATCAAGGAAGAGGTCCAAATATAATCAACTGTCACCAGGTAGCTGGCTGGTCACCTCAAGGAATAGTGCCATATGGAGAGATCAGTGTTAGTCTCTGCTGCTGGCAAATTGGTCACTCAGCAGTGGCAATAGCAAGGTCATCCTTGGTGAGTAGAAGTCCATGTTGCTGAGTCCATGCATAACCTCCGTCCCTGACACCATGGCCACTTTGTTCATGGGCCCATTGTGCAATGACAAAGGTGGCTGGGGAAAGAGCTGAGTGGTATCCACAGAACTGGTTATCCTATCCACTTAATTATTAAAATCATCCTCTACAGAGGTCACCCTTTGGGGAGCACTCACATGGGATACAAATATCTTTACAGTTTCTGACCACTCAGAGTGGTCTTTCCACAAACCCTCTTTCCCAATTTTATTTGTCACCAATTTTTCAATCATGCTTCTTTCAAGTCCCTGATCATCCAGGAAACCATTGGTTACAGCCCATGAATCAAATGGGTTACAGCCCATTTTTCCTTCCATGCAAAGTTCACAACCAGGTGCACTGCTTGAAGTTCTGCCCACTGGGAAGTTTTCCCTTCACCACTGTCCTTCAGGGATGTTGTAGAATGGGGCTGTAGTTCTTAACTTTCCACTTTCAGGTGGTGCCTGCATGCTGTGCAGAACCATTTGTGAACCAGGCCCTAGTATTCTCTTCCTCTGCCTACTGATCATAGGGAACTTCCCATGAGGCTATCGGTACAGGCTGGAGGATAGAAGGCAGGGTGGCATGAGTGGAGACCATGGACATTTGAGCCACTTCCTCATGTAACTTACTCGTGCCTTCAGGACCTGCTTGAGCCTGATCATGTATATACCACTTTCATTTGATGATGGAATGCTGCAGTGCACTACACACTTTATGGCGAGGTGGGTGAGAAAATACCCTTGTAATGATAGGCAGTTCAGGTTGCATGGTGACTTGATGACCCACAGTCAAATATTCAGTTTCCACCAAAGCCCAGTAATAGGCCAAGCACTATCTCTCAAAAGGAGAGTAGTTATCTGCAGAAGATGGCCGGGCTTTAGTCCGAAATCTGAAAGGCCTCCACTGTGATTCACCTATGGGGGCCTGCCAAAGGCTCCAAACAGCATCCCTATCTGCCACTGACACCTCAAGCACCATTGGATCTGCTGGGTCATATGGCTCAAGTGGCAGAGAAGCTTGCACAGCAGTCTAGACCTGTTGTAGAGCCTTCTCCTTTTCTGGACCCTACTCAAAACTGGCATACTTATGAGTCACTCGATAAGTGAGCCAGAGTAACACACCCAAATGAGAAATGTATGGCCTCTAAAGTCCAAATAGGCCCACTAGGTGTTGTGCCTCTTTCTTGGTTATAGGAGGGGCCAAATGCAGCAACTTATCCTTCACCTTAGAAAGAATATCTTGACAAGCCCCACACCACTGAACCCTAGAAATTTTACTAAGGTAGAAGGTCTCTGAATTTTAGTAGAATTTATTTCCCATCTTCTGGCATGCAAATGTCTCACCAATAAGTCCCATGTGTTTGCTACTTGTTGCTCACTGGATCTAATCACCATAATATCATCAAGTAATGGACCAGTGTAATATCTTATGGAACCAAAAATCAATCAAGGTCTCTCCAAATAAGATTATGACACAAAGCTGGAGAGTTGAGATGCCCCTGAGATAGGACTGTAAAGGTGTATTGCTGGTGTTGCCACCTGAAAGTAAATTGCTTCTGGTTGGTTTATAAACAGGAATGGAGAAAAAGGCATTTACCAAGTAAATGGCTGCATACCAGGTACAAGGAGATGTATTAATTTGCTCAAGCAGTGAAACCACATCTGGTACAGCAGCTGCAATTGGAGTTACTGCTTGGTTAAGGTTACGGTATTCCACTGTCATTCTCCAAGGTCCATCTGTCTTCTGCACAGGCCAAATGGAAGGGTTGAATGGGGATGTGGTGGGTATCACCATTCCTGCATCATTCAAGTCTTTGATGGTGGCACTAATATTTGCAATCCCTCCAGGGATTTTATATATACACACATAAATATAATTGGATTTACTAACTTTCTAGGTAGAGGCAGCTCTAATGGCTTCTGTTTAGCTTTTCCCACCATAGTGGCCCTCAGGCTACTAGTCAGGGAGCCAATGTGGGAGTTCTGCCAGCTGCTAAGTATGTCTGTGCCAATTATGTATCCTGGCACTGGGGAAATGACCACAGGATGAGTTGGGGAACCCACTAGACCCACTGTAAGTCAGACCTGAGTGAAAACTTTATTAATTACCTGACTCCCCAGTAACCCCTATTTTAATTGGAGGACCACAATGACATTTTGGGTCCCCTGGAATCAGTGTCAGCCCAGAGCCACTATCCAGTATTCCCTGAAATGTCTAATCATTTTTCTTTCTCCAATACACAGTTACCTTGGTAAAAGGCCAGAGGTCTCCTTGAGGAAGGATAGAAAAATGATTCAATGCATAAATTGGCTGTAATGTAGTGAGGTCCTTCATCAGGGGATCTGCTCCCTTTCATTTAAGGGATTTGGTGTCTGTAAACTGGCTCAATTCTGGAAATTGATTGAGAGGTGATTATTCTTTGGTTTTATAATTCAAATTAGTCTTTGGTCCATTCAGCCTAGAAGCTTTCTGCTTGTATAAATTAAGTAGAAATGCTGTAGGCTTCCTATCAATTTCATTTCTAGGAATACTGCAATTGATAAGTCAATGCCAGAGCTCCACAAAAGTCAAACTATTCTGATTGCTGCTTTGCCTCTGCTGTTCATTATGGTAGCTATACCTGCGTTGCTTTTGACCAGTGAGTGCCACCAATTGGCCCCTGCCATCTTGGGATCCAATTATTCCCATTGTATTTAACTTTTGCGGTTGAGTAACTGTAGTTCTCATTGTTAGGTCTTACATACAGAGAAGAGCAATTACAGAACTCTTCAAAATGGCAGGTTCTGTCCTCACAAATCTATTTCACAAGGCATTGATCAAGGGTATATCTTCTGGACCCTCCTAGCTGGGATGAGTAGGTCTAAAGTGACAAATTCATCCCACTATCCTGATCTCCCTAAGCCTTTTTATCCTGTCCTCTATATTAAACCAAGAGAGATCAGGTATTTCCACCTTGTTCATTTTGAATCCTCTTTTAATCCATATTTCAACTAACCAAGCAAATAAACAATTAGAACCTATTTAAACTCCCCGAGCTACAACATTAAAAACAGAGTCCTTAGTTAGTGGGCCCAGATCAATAAATTCAACCTGATCCAACTCTATGTTTCATCCATCATTATCCCATACCCATAATATTCATTCCCATTCCTGTACTCCAGATTTCTGTTTATATAAATTAGAGAACTCAAATAGTTCTTTTTGACTGCAACACATCTCCTCATGGGTCACACTCTCAACCTCACCTCTAGGATCCTACTGGGACTTTAGGTCTAGAAGTGAAGTTATGGGTCTAGAAGGAAACAGGAGTATTGGGCATGGCTCCTGAAGAGAATCACCATTATTTTGCCTGTCAACTACCTCAGGAGAGACTATCACTATTAAGAAACACAGGGTTTATCTCCTCAGACAAATGTGGAAAGACTGATAGCAGCATGTGTCTGGGAGAGAATGTTTCCACCTACTAGGGATGAGAAAGCTGTCCCTTCTGGCAAAAAGTTTCATCAGAATTTACAAGCTCAGTGTTCCCAAATTCATCAGGGTCCTCCCACATATCCTATTCCAAGTTACAGGGTCCCATTCTTTTCTAATCAGTGCCCTCACTTAAACAATAGACACCTGGTGAGGCTGTGCATGCCCTTTTGTTGCAGGTCAGCCACTCACATAATAAGAGCTTGTGTCTGTTTTTCGACACTTTCAGGTCTTTCTCTGCAGGAGATAAGGCTCTCACTCAGAGCAATCTTAGCAGATTTGAGGCTCAGTATCTGCTTCTGAAACTGGGAGTTCAGAATCCCTGATTTCATCATTTTTCTTCATCACTTTGTCCATTGAACTTAGCAGCAACCAACTAACTTCATTATGTTCCTTGGTTCTCCACATATGGTCAAAGGTATTATGTGTAGAGGCACTAAATTCCTTGCCTCTCATAAGTGGTAAATCAGGAGTGTCCAATTTATTTCTTTTGCATAATTCTCTAAACAGTTTATGCCATGGGCTATCAGTGTTCTCCATACTATTAGAAGTAAAATCCTTAGCATTTTGGGGTCTAATAATATCAAGCAGTCAACTCCAGAAACTCCCAAATCAACAAAGGAACTCCATCCTTAATATTCTGTTCCTCTAGAACCACTCCTGGTACCAAAATCTGTATTAGTCAGGGTTCCCTAGAGAAACAAAACTCATATCTTCTAAAAAAAAAAAAACGTTGTTTCTAGAATTATCTTCTCTGTTTGCATTAATGCATTTTTCTTTTTCTTGGATCACTTTCAAGAACATAGACATGTATTACATATTTTTTAAATTTTAATATAATAATTTATATATATATAAAGGGAAGTTAATTAGATATTCACTTACATTATCACAGGGTCCCACAGTAGGTTTTCTTCAAGCCTGAGGAGCAAGGAGACCCAGTCTGAGTCTCAAAACTGAACTTGGAGTGCAATGTGCAAGGGCAGACAGTGTCTAGCACAGGCGAAAGATGTAGGCTGGGAGGCTAGGCCAGTCTCTCCTTTTCATGTTTTTCTGCCTGCTTTATATTCACTGGCAGCTGATTAAATGGTGCCTGCCCAATTAAGGTTGGGTTGGCCTTTTCTTGTCTACTGACTCAAATGTTAATCTCCTTTGACAACACACTCACAGACACACCCAGGATCAATACTTTGTATCTTTTAATCCAATCAACTTGACAGTATTAACCATCACAAACACACATGTCACTTCTTAAATGCCTTGCTGCTTAGAAATTTATTATGCCAGATAACCTAAATCACTTCTCTGAAGCTCAAAAGTTACCCAGATGTCTAGGGAAGGGGCAATATGCCACCAGGGTCTTTGCTAAAGCATAATGAGAGTGACCTTTGCCCCAGTTCCCAATGAGTTTCTCATCTTCATTGCAGACCACCTCAGCCAAGACTTCATTATCCATATCACTATCAGAATCATGGTCAAAACCATTCAACAAGTATCTAGGAAATTTCAAACTTTCCCACATATTCCTGTCTTCTTCTGGTTCCTCCATTCTGTTTCAACCTCTGCATGTGACCCAGTTCCAATCTCACTTCCACATTTTTGGATATCTTTATAGCAGTACCAGACTTTACTGGCACCAATTTACTGTGTTAGTCCATTCTCACACTACTGTAAAAATACTACCCAAGACTAGAGAAAGAGGGAAAGATGCCCTTATAAAACCATAAGATCTTGTGAGAACTCACTATCATGAGAACAACATGGGGGCAACCACTCCCATGATGCAATCACCTCCCACCAGGTCTCTTATTAGACATATGAGGATTATAGGAATTACAATTCACAATGAGATTTGGGTGGGGACCTAGCAAAACCATATTAGCAACTAATATATTGAAATCAACCATACTAGTACCTAGAAAATCTCTAATCCTGGTTAATTTTGACTGTCAGTTTATTGTCCTTCTAGTTGAGCTAGAACATGACAGGAGAAATCTTACAGCCTTGTTGACTGGTTTCACATTAGATTTGTGACCATAAATCTCAATGGCTTTTTCTACATTTTTACTACTTTATTGCTACAATGCTTCAGGATGACCATTTCACAATTCTGGCTCTGCCTCTAGTCATCCAATTTTACCCTATTAACAGCTTGTATCCTGTTTTATTTTATTTTATTATTTTACTGAAGATTTGGAAGTCATGATGAAGTGAATGCCAAATCTCTCACTCTCAATATATCAAGTCTACCAACCAATCAAAATTTATACTCACTGTAAGGTGTATTGTCGAAAGCAAAGTGAGAAAACTGAGACCAATCTCAGAAAAGTTAAATTCCAGTTTATTCAGCTCCCGGGCGAGGTTCTATGGTCCGAGGAAGAGGGGCCAGAGAAGTCGCGCCCGGCCGTTCT